>WHPZ01583408.1:0-20493 GCA_016617965.1 Macrosiphum rosae | reverse complement strand
TATTTAATTGTCTTATTAATAGTGGTATACTGGTATGTTATTATGTTATATACTTATATAAGCGTATATTGGTATAATAGTATACCATGTACATTTTTACGACTACAGAACTTAAGTGGTTTTAATCTAATCCAATGCTTTTAGATTTTTTATATGTTTTAACTATTGTTTAATACAAAAAATATTTTAGTGTCATGATGTCATCTACTGATAAAACTTATAAACAACACCTGTACTAAGAAATTAATTCTTTAATACAGGTACAATATTATATTTTGCTGTCTTTTGTATGTGATGAAAGAACTAAGAATTTATACCTATTCAGATTTTTAGCTATATTGTAGTGAATATTATTTAATATTAATTACTTAGAATTATTACAAAAACAAAAACCTAAATGATTAATGAATATTTATCATCCATTTTAATTATTAACTAGAATTTATTGAAATTACTCTGTACTCTGTAGGTATATGTACAAATAAAACAGAAACCAAATAAAAAATTTAAAAATCCAAACTATTTCTTACCTAAAGTAAGTACCTATTAATTTTGTATCATTTAAAAGACATGCGTCCAGCACATAGGCATGTACAGAACAATTCCGTAGATTTGATAAAAAGTAATTTTTTGGGAAAATCCTTATATAAAATCAGTTACCGTAAGAGCGGGATACTTTACTACAGGGGTTAAACATTGCTCCAAAAAAAATATTTATTGATATCAATCGTAGCACATTACGATTTTGAGATCAGAGATTGTAGTTTTTATTATATTATTCTTATTAACATTACTAATTTTTTCAAACATTACGAACATCAATCTATTAGTTTGCCTCCAAGATGAATATCATGAAAAAAATTGTTTTCAAAAACACAAAAACACATAATGGAAAAGTTATCCAAAATCTAGGGGATTGAAATTGAATTTAAAATGTATTGAAAAAAGACTTTTTATCAACTAAAAAAAAAAAAAATTATATTATGTATAGGTTCAAATAAGTTAAAACACAAGCACGAAACATTGCACCACTAGTTATTAAATGCATTAAAGTAAGGTAATTTTAATCATCGTGTAATGTAACCTGCAATGTATTTTAACTTTGCTCCAAACTTTTGGGAATAAGTAAATAAGTCACAAGTACGACATTCGGATTTTTTTGAATTGTTTCTTACCTATCAACATCTATACATATAAAACAACGCAAACAGGTAATTTTTATCTTTTTTATTGAAGCTATAGTATAGGTTCAAACTAAAAAAGAAATATATTTGGAGCAAAGTATCCCACTCTTACGGTACTTCACTATATAAAAAATTCCTAGTTTTAAGTCATTTTAAATTTTTAGATACATAAACAAGCCTATGTTCAGGCAACTAAATGGAAAACTACACATGAATATACTAGGAATACGAATCAAAAATCAATTGTCTGCTGAGAACCTCAAATTGTACATGGGCATTATCACAATCTTTGAATAAAAATTAATGTTCAATTCAATAAATAATAAACATACATATAAGTTAGGTATAAGCATTTCCATTAATTTACTTAAAAGTGTAGTTATGATTGACATAATAGCTAATATAATAAGTAATAACTAATATTTATAGATATGATGTATCTAAATGCTGAGGATTATGTTAAGTACATATACCTAATTCCATATGACAAAAAAGTGTTTTGCAAAATTCAGCATATAAAGAAAAATAATATATTATAAGTACCTGTAAAATGCTATTATTTAAATAACATTGGTTGGTAAGATGGTACTTTGTTAAAAAAAAAAAAAACCACAAACAATAAATTGATAGAATTCTGAAAAACTAAATGGAACTAAAAACTTAAAATGTAATAATAATTCAACTAATGACTGTCATAAGCCTTACAAAAAAATGTTTATAAATTATGAATTAGATAATGCTCTAAAGGCTACAATATGAATAGTGATTAATGAATATTTTAATGATTATAATAAATTTGATAAAATTATCACCACATGGTGATAAAATATGTATTATGTTTTGATAACTCCAAAACGCACGTGATAGCCTCGTAGAGTAACTCTATGGATAGCCTGCTGCAGTAGACAAGTGCATGATACTACGGAAAACCTGCGATTTAAGATAGTAACTAATTCTATATAGATAGTATTCCATCTTAAATCGTGCGAAAAACGAAATCGTAATACGAGTCACGACTCACAGACTTTGTCTCCTGTAACAGCCAAAGCCAATGTTGTCTGATTGTCAATTGTCATATTATCATGTTTATGGGACGATGGCTGATGACATGATGTACGTTCAAGCAACCGTTAATTGAGCCATCGAGGCGTTCGTTCAATGCGCAATGGCCGATCGCCAAAGTTCTGTCAATTATCGTCAATCGGACAGATGAATTCAAACTAACTGTTTTGTTATTATCTAACTGGTATTATACATTTAAACATTTAAATCATTCAAGTTTTTTTTTAATTTTTGGATCTTACAATATCATTATGAAACGAAAACAAAATACAACTAATGGATTTGAAAAGTGGGTATGTAGAAAAAAATTTAAGTACCTACAGTGGTAAATGGTAATGCAAATCTGTTTAACGATTCATTTTTCAGGGGGGTTACATGGAAGCCAAGAAGACCAAACTTGAAAAACAATTCACAGAAAAAGCTGCTGGCGATAGTAACCATGTAAAAAGTCAAATTTTTAAAGGCATTTCGATCTTTGTCAATGGTTATACTCGTATGTATAATTATAATTATATAAATTATAATAATAAACTAAGTATGATAGTGGTTTGTGTGTAAATCTAGCATTTTAGTCTTAAGGATACAAATATAACATTGTCTAGATGTCGACCAGGATTAATTTTATATGGGCTGTTGGTAAAATTAGTAAGGTATCTTGCCCATAGGCCATAATGTATTGTCTATTACCAGGGACGTAGACATTTTCATAAGGGTGGTGGGGGGGAGTAAATGTTAATTATTTCTTAGATAGATCGCAGGGTAGTTCCCCCTATGAATCCTCCATGAATACACTCATGTTTATTATACTTATTTGTCAACATTATCCTAACATAAATGTATAATATTTATTATTTGTACTGTAGTGTTTGGATTTAAAATAAAGTATTTTCATATAGGTAACTGAATAATAATTATATCTATCATTTAGTATATTTATTTTGATTTTAGATTCTGAGCAGAGCAATGAATGAATTGTTTTTACAATGATATATTTATTTTTATTTTTGTATCTGTCATCGCTGTTTTGGGCAGTAACAAAGCTTTGATTTCCTTCAACAGTATCTTGTTTGATGGGAAAGTAAATCTAGTTAGTGTATTTGGGAGGTCAAAGTTTTAAATTCTTTATAGTTTTCAAAAGCGCAAGGAAAACTAAAACAAAAGTTAAGGAAAACCATTAATTTTCAAGCAAAATTGATTTTAGTTTTTGGTGTAATTCTAAAACAAATAACTGTAGATACATCAAATTTTCACAATATTTTGATTTGTTTATAGCTGTTAAAATGTTAACGGACATTTTCAATTTTCAATTTCCATTGTTTTTGTTTTTTTTTTCTATATGACAATAAAATTTTATTTGTCGGATCACAAAGCTTGAAAAATTAATACAAGGCCCCTGATACATTGTTACAATATTAGATGAAAATATTAAAAATACATATTCACAATTTCTTTTTATAAGCTTTTAAAGTTCAATTTTTGACAATATTTATCAAATTTTAAATTTTAAAATGATATTAAAAATTTATAAAATGTTCAACTTTTATAGCTAAGGATTGAAAATTTAAAACAAGGTTTCATGTAAGCGAGTTATTCAGTAACCAAAAAATCTCAAAAATATAAAAACACAGTTTTTAACAACATATTAAATAACCAAGAATAACTATTTTAGTTATTTTGTTGTAATTTTATAATATTAAATCAACTTACTGGCTACCGTAACACGGTTATTATACGGTAATTTTATATAGATGTTGAACCTCCATAAAACGGAATCTTCCTAAAACGAAAACGCATTAGACAGTTTACACTGTATTTTGTTGCTTAAAATAATTTTATATTTTTGTACATATTGTATTATTATACATGTATATAAGTGAATATAGGTTGATTCAATATTTCAAATCAGTCTGTTCACATTTAATTGGTAAAGATTGAACTGATATTAATGGTCAAGCACTCATGAATATTCACCAGGAAATAATTATCGAACCTGAAACAATAATTAATATGTTTGTCTCAAAAAAAAAGAAAGACACTTAGACTTAATGTTCTAAGCATGTAATCTATTTTTATTTTTGTCTTTTTTTATGTATTAATTATATATTTATTATATGAATTATTTATCAGAAATACAGTGTAAACTTAATTTGCTGTCATAATTGGTCATAAAAAAAGAAGCCGCCCCCCCCCCGAAAAAAATTCTGGGTATGACAGTACCCTATTAATAATAAGTAATAACAATAGGTATAAACATAATATAAAATATCCACACTGACAAATCGTCTCTACTCAGAATTGTTTTTCGTATACAATGATATTATATGATTGAATTCAAATTTAATACTATCCGTTATACAGTGACCCACTTGTAACCTACTTTACAGCAGAGTGACATCCACTTACCCACCTTTTTTTATTAAATTATTTGTAATTATTATTATTATAAACTTGAAAACAGTAAAGGCTGCAGATGTCTTAGATCAATTTTTTTTATTGTCCAAGAGGTCCTTCCTATTTGATATTTTATTATTTTTTTTCTAGAATATTAAATGCTCATACTTATAAACTTATAAATTTACTTATTTATGGCTATGAGAGTTGATATTACATCTTTACCATTTTAAATGTTTTTATTTTTCTCTTGTAATAGATATTAAGAGGACGTTATACTGTAATTTGTTGTCTCCGTCTTACAAGTTTGTAACATACCAAATTTTATGCTCATTAGATCACGTTTAGCTCCTTTAGTTTAAATATTAGAGGGATTGACCTCTTATACAATTTCAAATATTTATTGTAATTTGATAACAATCTTTCCTTTAAATTTTGTAAGACGTCAATTTACTCTAATTTTTAAACTAATAGAGCTAAACGTCTGATCTGCTGAGCGTAAAATTGTCTATGTTACACACTTGTAAGACAGTGACAACAAACGTTGGTGTAACGTTCTCTTAAACACAATATACTTAAATTATTGTACCTACCTAATATTTATTTATGTGTTTTAGTGCCTTCGGCCAATGAATTGAATCGTATAATGATGGAGAATGGAGGGGTTTACCATAATTACCACAGACCTAACATTACTACACATATAATAGCAAGCAATTTACCCACTGCTAAATTAAAACTACTCAAACAGTTCAAAATTGTAAAACCTGAATGGATATCTGATAGTATAAAAGAAGGAAAACTTTTAAACTATGAAGATTATTTACTTTTTATTGATCAACCAAATCAACCAAAAATTGATTTCCCAGTCCGTGCAAAAAATGCTTCAGAACCAACGTTTCTATCAGAATTCTACAATAATTCCAGATTGCATTTAATATCAACTATGGCAACGACATTCAAACATTTAGTAAATGATACACGGAAACGGAATCAAACAGATTATCCTGGACGACAACGATTGAAGAAATGGATTGAACAAAATGGAGTTAAAGACATGTTATCGCATGACTCTGATCTTGACTCAGGTAAAACAGTCATGCACATTGACATGGATTGTTTTTTTGTGTCTGCTGGTTTGGTTGAAAGACCAGAACTTCGAGGTCTGCCTGTAGCCGTTACACATGCCAAAGGAAATTTGTCTAAGAAAAGAGAAGGGGTTGATCTTGGAGCAGAGTTTGGTTTGTATGTTAAACGTTGGAGAGGTGACGATAATGAAAATGGCGAAGAAGATGAAGAAGAAGTACAAGAAATTAAACCTCGATCAACTAAAAGAGATGGTATTAATGAAACAGATTCAATGGCAGAGATTGCGTGTTGTAGCTATGAAGCTAGAAAAGTTGGTATTAAAAACGGTATGCTGGTTGGAAAAGCATTAAAGATGTGTCCAACTCTAAAATTAATACCATATAATTTTGAGCAATACAAAAGAGTAGCTCATACTTTATACTCTCACATAATGAATGAGTAAGTAATATCAAATATTAAACAAAATTATGATTTTTATTTAATATTTAAAGTAATTGAAATTGTAGATTCTAAGTATAATATAAAATATTATATCCTAGATTGGTGATCTCTATAGTTAAGTATCCCTCAGTACAATTATTATTTATTCCCTATAATTTATAAGTGTTATTCTTCCAAATTTAAATATACCCTAATATCTTTAGCCCTCAGCTCCAAACTGTTTTACTCAAGAGCGATACAAACAAATTAAAAACTGTAAACATTTACAATTTTCTATAAGAAATTCAATGAGCATATTAGCTATCAAGTTTTCAATGTTTGTTACCGCGCACCATTTTTTAGAGAAGACATTTATATTTAAAAAAATGCATTGTAAATATGTTTTATATCATATGTAGAACAGTAATATTTTGTGCATAGTGGCCTGCAGGCCGTAGTTTGGATGCTCCTAGAGTATAAATTGATTGTTTTTTAAATTAACTAATAATTTATATACAGACAATGAAGAATATCAATTGTCAGTTTTGTGCTCATGTTGTACCTATTTTTTTGATTTTATTTGGTATACACTATACAGTATTATAAATTTCCACATGTTTTTCCAGAAATAATTTATTTTGAAATATAGATTCTTACATTATTCTTTTTACTAACGGTTATAAATTAATTTAAAAAAAGAAAAAATTCTAATACTTAAATTATTTAAATCAGAACTTTTATAATAGTTATTTATTTTTACTATTTTACAGTAAATGTAAGTACATAACAATAAACATTTTATTTTACTGTGTAGTTATACATTAGACGTGGAAGCGGTTAGTTGTGATGAATTATATTTAGATTGTTCAAATATTCTGGAAACTACAAAAGCATCGCCTATTGAATTAGCCACGTTTCTACGAAAAGAAATTAAAGTAAATATTGTTTAATAACATAATCATTTTAAATTTATATTTATCCTATATACTGTTAATTTTTATTTTATAGGAAAAAACCCAGTGCCCGTGTTCTACTGGCATTGGCTCAAATTGTCTGCTCGCCCGGTTAGCCACCAAGAAAGCCAAACCAGATGGTCAATTTTATTTGGAACCTGGTAATATTATGGATTTCATGAGAAACATAGATATATCTGATGTTCCAGGTAATTAAAACAAATACTTGAATCATTACCAGCACACAGATTTTTATGAAAAATAGGGATATACACTTTTAGTAAGTGAATAATAACTGTAGATAATATTATCTTTATCTTGATAAAAAATAAATACCTATAAGCCGCAATGATACAATTCTAAATGAAATGATACCCATTTAATACGTTTACATTATTTTGATTCAAACTCATGTCTTAATATATTTTAATTTAATACAAATTTAGTTAATGACAATATTATTATAATTATTTAAGCACTATGGTTTGTTTTACTTTTTGAAAAATGTATATTATTTTTCTGTTTATTAAAAACAATTAAATAAATATGCATATATTTTGGCATTTTGTTAGGTACATAAAAATCTGTTTCTTAATAAATTACTTGTTATGAATTGTTTTATATATAAGTAATATTAAACTTAATAAAGGTGTTGGAAGGACCTTGGGACATAAATTGTCAACACTTGGTATCAGTACATGTGGTGAACTAAGTGCACTGTCGCTGCAAACTCTTCAAAGTGAATTTGGAAACAAAACTGGACTTACGTTGTATAAGTAATTGTTTAAAAATATACTTACATATGTTTTATTTTAAATTGTATGACATGGTATTAAAGTAAGGATGGCCAGAAGCCATGAGAAAGTTCAGTATTTTAAATATGAGGTCCCATTTTTATACTAATTAAAAAATTAGTAAAGTTGTTTCAATTAAGAAATGTTTTTATGATTTTGTTTGTATTGTGAGGTCATAACCGTGTGCCATATAGGATTTAGTTATTTTTATCATGGTATATTATATTATTTTTTATTTATAAATTTTTAGGCAATGTCGTGGAGAAGATGATCGAAAACTTAACTATGACTATAAACCAAAGTCAGTGTCTGCTGAAGTGAATTATGGTATTAGATTTAAAAACAAGGAGGAGTCAGAAAATTTTGTAAGACAATTATGTGATGAGGTTGAAAAACGACTTGATGATATAGAAATGAATGGCAAAACAGTTACCTTAAAATTAATGGTATTTTTAATATAATGGTATAATATTATTCCTGATAAAAAAAAAAGCTATTGTATTTATTTTTCAGATTAGAAATGTAGAGGCACCAAAAGAATCCGCAAAATTTTTAGGCCATGGATTTTGTGATAATATTACCAAATCAAATTCTTTAACTAAATCAACATCAAATTCTATAATAATTTTCCAGTAAGTACTAAAATGTAACAAATGTATAGTCTATACTCTATTCAGGATAAAAAAAAAAAAGTATTCGGTGACTGACTTGTGTCCGAGAGTGTGATTTATTAATTATTATACATCAGGCATACCTGTAGTGACTAGGTATGGTGGACGTACCAAGTGTCTTGCCTGACCACTCCCGAAAACTGGTCACTGTGCAGTATGGTTCTTATCCCAAATAGAAGAGTATACTAATTATTGTTATATAAATTAATTTTTGTTTAGAGTTGTCAATAAAATAATGAATCAATTAAATATTGATCCATCTGAATTACGTGGAATAGGAATACAGATGAATAAATTAGAAAGTCGCAATGTAACAGGGGCTGGACGCATAGAACATTTTATATCAAACATGAAATCTGATACAAAAAGAAATAATATTTCTCCTAATGAAAATTCTGACAATGATAAAATAATATCAACTAAAGTGTCTGAACCCAGAAGCCTCCAGAGTTCATCGACAGACAGTTTTAATAAACCAAAATCTGTTATAGATTTTTTTAAGCCCAAAGAAGAATTAAATTCTAGAAAACATACGAAGACTTCAAACTCCAAATCTAATATCCCTCATGAGTCACTTGTTAATATAAGAATGTCCCAAGTAGATCCATCATTTCTAGACGCATTGCCCGCAGATTTACGTCGAGAAATAGAAAACGAATTGAAAGCTAATGAAAACCAAAATTCTCTATTCGATGAAAATGAAAATTCATCCACAATGGAAGTCACAATGACAGAAGAAAGCTCAAAGTTATATCAACATGTGCAAATTGATCAGATGAAAGAATTTATTGAAGAATGGGTAGTCACTGAGAATGAACCAAAAACATGTGACAATATTATGGTTTCAAAATACTTGTGTAATTTAGTTAGAGACACCAAGACAGAAGATGCTTATGAAATTATAAGAAAACTATACCGGTAAATTATGAAATTAATTTAACCCACATAATTAATTAATAAGCTGTGATTTTATGTTATAGATTAATAAAAAATAAGGACCATTTAGCTTGGAAACAAAGTTACTTTGATGTATTGAAAGATGTTCAAGAAACAATGTTAAATTTGTACAACGCTAAAATGAAAGTTGAAACTACATTTAAATAATTCCATTTTATAATTAATTTTGATTTTTGAGATTGGATAGCAAAAAATAAAAAAATAATGTACAGCCAAAATCTGTATTCTACCAATGATGTCTTACATTAATTTTATACAATAATTTCAAAATTTTAATTTTTTTAGTTTTTATACAAAACTTCTGATATATTGTTACAATGGCAGTTAAAAAATATAAAAAATACATAAACGTATTACCATATCGACGCACTGTTTACTATGGACTCTAGTGGGCCAGAGTATAGATAGTATATTAATATAATATAATATATTATATCATTAATTAATATAATAGTAATAAATATAAAGTCATAGACAAGATATAAAATATTCCAAATGTTAAAGTATATTTTAGTTCACAATTTTTATTTACAAACATCAAAGTATAAAACAACTTTGTAATTTTATGTCAAACATTAGGGTTGATTCAACTCTTCGATGGGTAGAATAATAGTTGACTAATTTTTCTCCTGCAAATCTCTTTAGATGGTCCCTTGTGACTACTAAAATGGTGCTAGCTGAGATTATTGAGGAAAAATATTAAAATTTAGCCATTGGGAGACATATTGAATTTCATTTTTACGGGCATAGCCCTTTTAAACATTACAATATATATTTTTGATAAGAGAAATTTTTACAATAAAGAGTGAAGAAAAAAATGTAATTTAATCTATACAGCTTACATTAATACAGAATACATTTATCTGTTGACAATAATTTATGTTGAAAATATATACATTAATAATTTAGGAAATCGTTGAAGTAAGGGTCTGCATTGGCAAACAACAATAGGCGTCTTCAAATCTCATTAGCCATATAGTTGGTGGTGGCGTGCGAGACATAGAATAGGGCCTTTGAGCGGGATGGAACTTTAAAGGAGATTTGAGAGTGAAGAACTGGAGAATCTATATTATTGTTTAAAAGACCCCCCCCAAGGAATTTAATACCTGCAACACGGCGACGTTTGGCCAAGGAGGCCATACCTAGATAAATAGCAAACGGTGTATAGTTATGAGCGACAGATGACTCCCTTGAGGGACACCCAACGAAGCTAAGAACAAATTAGACTTAACATCAAAGATTTTAACCCATTGATACTTTTTACTAAGAAAGGATCTAAGCTAAGACAGAAGAGGTTGGCCAAAACCTGATTCTTTGAGAATATGTATAAGTACATTATGATTGACTGAATCGAAGCTTTCTTCTGTCAAAATTCAATTACAATTATAAAATGCAGACATTTCCTTAAAAAATTCTTGTTTTTCTTAAGATTTCCTAGAGTCAACTGAGTAAATCAACATTTCTTCAACTAGATTTGATTTTAGGACTATAATAATGTTACAAGAAATTGATCATATCTACCAAAATGAGATGGTAATAATAAAATCCTTCATTGTAAAATTAATATATTTCTTATTTCTCTCAGAACGGAAAACCACAATTATCAAGATCAACCTTTTAAAATAAAAAGTTCATAAATAATCAAGCAAATTAAACATGTTAATTTATTTAAGACATTTTTATTATTTAGTTGTTTTCTATGATGTTATGTGAATACAGATAACAGATTATTTAACATTTGCATCATTCCATAGTATAAGAATGTATATTTTATACAGCTGCTCATGGCTAATATATATATATATATATATATATTTTTAAAATTAAAACAAAAAAAAAAAATGCATAGCACACAATATCATCTATCATATAAATCTGTAAATTATACAATATTTTCTACATTTTGTTAAAATTTGCTTAGGTTCCAATATCAAATTCATGTTATGTTACGTTTTTGTACATGTATGTAATTAACTAATATATTTCACAGAAAAATAATATGTACAATAACAAAATGGTAAAAAATGAAAGCATATATTTTATAAATGAATTTTTATTCAATAATTACACAATTTTAAAACATTAACAAAGAGAGATAAAACTGATTTAAATCCTTCATTGGTAAATAAAAATATATATATTAAACATATACACATATATACCAATACATTAAACTAAATATATTTAGCATAACATAGTAAACTAATTAGATGTTGGTGATACAGTTTTAAAGTGGAGAATTAATTTTGTACAAAAGGCTCTTACTATTTCCATTTAGCTTTACATATTAATCAACAGTTCAATTGGGTTATCATTGGACAATTTAAATAATATTTAAATAAGGATCTATTTTGTGTTAATAAAAACTTAGTGTATAAACAACAACCAAGACCATTACTGTCTCCTCAAAAAATAAACATAGCTCAATATAGTTAAATCATTAAAATTGTAAGACAATTTGATTTTTGAAAACTTATTAGAAAAATAACTCTTTACTTTTGGTTTTTAACTGCTGATAATCACCAATGAGCAATTTTATTTCATTATTTCATTTTAAGGTAATGAAACTTACGTTCCTTAAGATGTTTTCAAAATCTCATTCATTTATAGAAACAAATTTTTATTCCCATTCTGTAGTACCAGGTGGTTTTGGCGTGAGGTCATATAATACTCGAGATATACCAGGTAGTTTTTGAGCAGCAGCCATCATTTTATTTACAAGCTAAAAATAAATATATTTTTAAATAAAAATTTTACTTTGTATAGGTACTAAAATATAATTTTTATCTACTAACTGCAGCAGATATATGCTTTCCCGGTAGAGCAGGAATACCAGTCATAAAATCTTCTGTAATAAATGGTCTGATGACAACTGAACGTTGACATGATGGATGACGATAAGCAATATCTCGATCAAAGTGTAAAGGTACAAGTACTACCGGCATCTGACTTACTTTGCGCATACTAATTGGACATTCTGTTAAAACCTGAAACCCAAAGAGATTGTAATCATAAAAAAATATGTAACATATGGCTTCTTACTTTATTAATAACATGATCAGCTTGTTTCAGCAAATCTATCACTTGAACATTTAGATATGTGTGTGTTATATCCAATACTTGGTAAACCACAGGTGAACCAGCAATGTAACATACCCTGTTGACATTGTGACATACTCTAGGAATTATTCTGGCCAAATAAGAAAGGTCTTCCCACACGGGTTCAGGGTCTGTACAAGAAATGCCTACCACATAACTGTAAGAACGTTTATCACCCTACAACACAAAAAATAATTCATTTTTTTTAGTTTTAATAGTTTGTTTATGTATGTATACATACTTGAACTCCTACACTTTTAATAGGTAATAG
This sequence comes from Macrosiphum rosae, assembly GCA_016617965.1. Lineage (NCBI taxonomy): Eukaryota > Metazoa > Arthropoda > Insecta > Hemiptera > Aphididae > Macrosiphum > Macrosiphum rosae. The sequence continues at coordinate 7,602 of WHPZ01583408.1, read as the reverse complement.
CGTGGCAGACATTTTCTGTTTGGATGATATTTCTCGCAACAACTTTCGTTCATTTTCAGAAGTTGCATTTTCTATTCTATTTAAAAGTGCATGACTCTGAAAATAAGTATACAATGATGATTATTAATATTTGACATTGAAGAAAATGTAAATTATATATATAATAAGAACCTAACTATTTGTTAAATACTAAATATGTAGATATTATAATATCATAATATATATCAGTGGTCAAGGGCCAATATCAAATAAAATGTTTCCTTTATGGTTTTTACTTTTTAATGTTTTTATATACAATATTTTGGAACAAATGCAGGTTAGTTCCACTTCTATATTTTGATTTTTTTGTTTACTGTAACCAATACATGTCTAAGACTTAAGAATGATGGTGCAATCCAGAATTTGTTGTTCGGACTTACTTTCAAGATTATAGTTACTTGAGTTTCACCAATATAGCATTTATTACGTGTACGGCGATAGAATACTATACATAAATGTTTTATTTTTAAAGTATACAAATACCGCAAATTCTAAATTTATATAACCTAAATTATAAATGGCAAAACTGTGTATACAATATATATATACATATATATTAAGTCAAAGTATAATAAGTAGTAACTCCCAACGTTTACCAACCCCTGTCGCCAAACTTGGACCTATGAACCAAATTTTGAATATAATATCTTCTTCAGCATCTAAAAGTACACATATTTAGTACAAAAATTGGTATTACACCTAGTTGTCTACTGGGCATTTACATACAGTTTCAAGACCATGAGCGTAGTGAATAGTACAATGGTGAAATTCAAGTGTCTATAACTTCAAAACCAAGTCTGAGTAGCAACTTCTGATTGCAGTTGAGTTACATCAGTCGAATAGAAAAACATTCAAAACAGCGAGGAGGGACTAAACTGCAAATATACCTAATTTTTTTTAAATTTAATTGAATTACCAATAAGAAAAAAAAAACAATTTACAAACAAGTTAAATTGACTGTTCTTGTATCACTTAATATATATATATATACACACACACACACACAAATAATATACCTTTAAAACCATATCATTGTATTCAACAACAATTTTAACTACAACTTGTGTTTCAGAAAAGTCTTTATCAATAAAAGGTTCTTCTCCACATAATATTCTGATGGCAAGACCCGGTCCAGGGAATGGATGTCTATATACAATACTTTCGCTCAATCCTAAATCCATTCCTAATCTCCTAACCTAAAAAAACAAAAAAAATTATCAATAAAATAGGTATAACATTAACTTAATATCATCTTAAAACATAATAATATGAACTTACCTCATCTTTATGAAATTCTTGTAAGGGTTCAATGACACGTCCTTTATCTCGTAATTCACGTATTAACTTGCTATCGTTATGATGTGTTTTTATAGTATCTGCATTAGTACTAGCTAACCTTGAAGCAGACTCAATTAAGTCTGGTCTTAAAGTTCCTTGAGCCAAGAACACATCTTCAGAAGACAAATTTAATGTTTTAAGGAACTTATCAGCAGTCTAATGAAAACATGAATAAATATTAATTTGAATCATCGTATAAATATATTAATTAATACCTTGACAAAAACATCACCAATTATTTTTCTCTTTTCTTCTGGATTACTAGTTTGACACAGGGGAGGAGAAATTCTAGTACGATTGGATACATGCAAATCAGGCAATATAGTTGTACCATTTTTAAAATCAAATGTGGCATTTACAGCTAAAAAACAAATTTTATATAGTTACAGTAAAGAGAATAACCTTATTTTATATTTATTTTACATACCTTTAACATCTAACCCTAGAGCATTCAAAGACTTCATTACTTGTTCACTCTCACCCAAGCGCATAAAGCCATTATCTATGTGCACAGCAATCACTTGTTCTCGGTCTAATGCACGGTGTAAAAGTGCAGCACATACTGTAGAATCAACACCACCACTTAATAGTACCAAAACTTTACTCTGGCCAACTTGATCTCTTATGTATTTAATACATTCCTGTTCGCGACTTTTTACTGTATAGCTTCCCGCTAATCCAGCCACATCATAAAGAAACGACTTAAGCATTTGAGTTCCTTGTTCTGTCAAGTTCACCTAGAATATATATATGAAAAAAAAAACATAAGCAAAAATGTAATTAATTTAACTTTCATAAATAAATTACATATAACTGTGACTAACCTCAGGATGAAATTGAAGACCATACATTTTTTTTGTATCATTGCCAATAGCAGCAACCATATTGTTGGATGTAGCTATCACTTTAAAGGAATCTGCAACTTTGACAACATGATCGCCGTGAGTAAGTAGAACACTTTGTGTCTTGCTCAATGATCTACAAGATTAAAATAAATCAAAATGTGAACTATGTTGTTCTCATTATGAACTTACTTAAATAATAAACATTGACTATCTACATCAATATTATAAATACCATCTTCACGACCAATAGTTGCAGCGACTTGGCCACCAAATTCTTTATTTAGCATTTGCATGCCATAACAAATCCCTAAAATATAAAATAAATATTAGCTTCAAAGTTATTTTTAAATAAACACCGAGTTTTACCTAAAATTGGTAATCCTATTCTAAATATGTCTGCATCATATATTGGTGCGTCTATAGCATTAACTGAATTAGGACCTCCAGAAATTATAATTGCTCTAAAATTAGAATTAAAATATTTAATATTTTTTAGAACTATGAATTTAAAATAGGAAACTTACCTATATCCTTTTTCTTTTAGTGTTATTGCTGAAGTATGTAATGGCAACATATCACTTTCAACATTTAATTCTCTGACTTTGCGATCAATTACCTTGCCATATTGAGCACCTGCATCCAAAATGGCAATTTTTTCAGTTGCTACATTGTTTTCAACTGATACATCCATTGGATCCATTATACTGTTTCCGTTTTCTTGACTACCAAAAAAATATGCAACAATTAATTAATTATTAATTACATTTTTAAATAAATAGTAATAGGTAATTATTATAAATGTATAAGTAAAAGATGAATACAAAAAATAATTGAATAGAATATTTTAGAATAAACCTGTAGACTGTAAGTACCTGTAATATACAGAGCGATCATTTTTAAGCAATTATCAAGGGTTTCTAAATATACCTATATATATAAAAATAAAATAGGTACAATTTTTTTAGTTGTTTAAAAAATGTACAGTACAAATCATAAGGAAATTATGGTTTACTAATTGAAAATCAAAATTTGTTGCACATTTAGGTTTTAAATAGGTAGGTAGATTATTATTGTAAAGCAAAAAGTTAATAAAAATTATTTTTCTGTTTCTTAAGAGGACATGATACCCGCATGTGTTCTCTCCGTCTTACAAGTGCGCAAAATAGCAAATTCTAAGCAAAGCAGAACACGAGTAGCTCCGTTAGTTTAAAAATTAGAGTGAATTGACTTCTTATAAAATCTAAAGGTAAGATTATTATCTAGACAACCTCATGGGCTTTTTATTATATTTTAATTTATAAGCGAGCCATGAGTATTTTAAAATTGTAAATTGATTATAGATCTTAAATACTCATAACCAGCTTAAAAATTAAAATATTATAAAAAGCCCATGAGGTTGTCTAGATAATAACCTTACCTTAAGATTTTATAAGAGATTAACTTACTCTAATTTTTACATTAACAGAGCTACACGTGTTTTGCTGAGCGTAAAATTTATTATGTGATGCACTTGTAAGACGGAGACAGCACATAAGATCACGTCCTCTTTAAGTTATTAAACGATTAACATCAGACATCACTTTGTATTTGGAAAAATTTTAATGATTAAATATTAAGAATAATTATTAATTATACTTTTTAAGAATGTAACAAGAAGCAAATGTAATGTAAGTTTTAGAATACAGTACAAACAAACATTACTAGATACAGGCAAGTTATACCATACATGAAGTGTTCTTAAAAAGCATACAAGCCCAAAACCAAAAGTATACCTACTGTACCTAATGATTTTGTAAAATTGTAATAATGAACTTAGGTTAGGTTACAACTTACTATCTTAACTGAGGTGTCGGACTGGAAGGTTTGTACCGTTTAATCGGGTTCTCATCGATTTTTGTGGCCATGTACCAGATTGCGGATTCATGCGTTTATTTCAATAACATTAATTGAACGACCGGTCAAGGTAAGAGCGACAAACTTTTATTTTTATTCAATCTGCAGGAGGATGGTATAATATCAAGCTCAAGAATATATCAAATGTATAGAATAACTAACTGATTAAATAAAATAATAGACTGTAATTCTATTTGACATACATAACTAAATTTAAATATTAATTATATAATTGCTTTATTTCAATCTCATAATCAATGCAATACCTATATTCCTATATTTAAATTTTCATAAAAATGTTTAAATAAAAAAGGTCAATTGTTTTAATTAATTTCAAGATAAATTTCTGATAACTAATAAATTTCTTGATAATTACTAAATTTGCATATCATCTATCAGTTTAAATATATTAATGTATTAGTTAATAATGTGATATGGGTATGTATTATATTTACTGCAAACTATTTAAATGAAAATTGAAAATTTTAACCTAGAAACTATGAATTAAAAGTGACTCGTGTATTTCATATTTTGTAATTTAATTAAAATAACTATAATGCTAGGTAATGCATCTTAAACCAACAAAGAGGGTATAGGTACTATATTGATTTGAAGAATATTAAATTGTTAATTATTTTAATCAAACCAACTTTAAACTACCTATTATTATTTTTTAATTATTAAAAATAAAAAATACTCAACATGTCGAGTGATAATATTTAAAGGCTAGTTTTAAATAAGTAAATAATCATTATTTTAGTACATAATATCCAATGCAATATTTGGTTCATAAAATAAATTTGATGTCTAATAGTAGATAAAAACTTAATCCAGAATATTTGGGAGGCTATAATATTTAAATTTGATGTAAGTATTGGATAAAAAATCAATATGGATGATGATCTAAAAATAATAGTTTATTTTATTAAAATTTAAAATATCATAGGTTCTATAAATAAATAATATTAAAAAAAAAATATTATTTATAGGTAGGTAGGCAATTTTGATTAATTGATGATGAAATATATTTTACCCACCTACATTAAATGACTACTCAAATTAGGTTATTTCTGTCATCTTGCTGACAAATTATGAATACCTAATTTTAGAATTCATAATAAGACCTCATCAATTAGAAATTTTTTTAGCCAATTTCCTAATCTTTAAATTTGTATATATGATGATAAGTAGGTTACCTTTACTATTTTTGGTATGCTTTAAAATTATTTTAAATTTATCCTGAATTTTTAGAATGCACAAACTTTTATAAACAGTTTACTAACTAATTGACAAGCCTTAATAGGTTCCTACATTAATACAACTGTAAATTGAATAAGTGGAAAAACAATTATAAATTCTGTGTTCTACCTTAAGTAGGTAATACATTTCTAACTTCTAAATAAAAAAATAATATTATCTAAATAGTAAATACACATTTTATAAAATATAACATATAGAATTAAAATAATGTAGCTAATGGAGATCATCCTACCTTAATATTGTTCACAGAAAGTTCATAATAAACAATCCACTACTTGGGATAAATTAAGTTAAATGGCAAAATAAAATAATAAAATAACTGGACACTAACTATGAATACTATATACTAGTAATATATTTACTAGTTAATGTGTCGATGCAAAATTATGATTCAATTTTAACCAATGCATTTGATAACAAGGATTAAAATGAAATATTAATCATATGGAACACAAGTTAGTAGTAAAAAGTAGCATATAATATTATTTTCACGGTCAAATCATGAACCATGTAACATGCAAAATATAAAGGGTATTATAAAAACAAAGCAAACGAAACAAGTCTAACAGATTAATGGTTCTATGCGGGGAGGATGAAACGAGCAAAAACAAATGATCAAAGGCACACGCCGTCTGAGAGTTTGAGAGATCAGTTGAGGGGAGCGAGTCGAACAACTTTCAAAGGAATAATATAAATATAAAAAAATATGGCACGTATGTATTATTGCTTAGCCATTAAACCAACCAAGGAACTTACTCTTTTCGGTCGTCCCGTGAGATTTTAATCAGATACGGGTATATCGAATTTTTAAGTATTTTATATATAGGTACATAAAATATATACTATTATGTATTACTATAAATTTTTCTATTTATACATAAGCATCCACACACTTAAATATGATAATATTATATACTTAAACTATATCATATATACATATACATATGCATATATATATATATACACACATATATATATATATGTATGTATTAAACCGACAGAATAACGTGTTTTCAATATATTTTATTTTTACCGCCTGATAATGATTAATTCACGCCGAAGACATGGTCGAACGAGACGGCGGTGTGTGCTATACGAATTACTTAATACCGTACGACGGCCAACGTAGCGAGTGGATTCGATCGTCAAACGAACGGACGGACAGACGGGCGGCGCAGTCGTTGCTGTCGACGAGCGTGCGTTACTTCGCGGTGTTCGGTCGGCGGACGCGGAAAATTTATCATCAAAACGCGTTAGCGGCGACAAACGGAGCAAAAACAACCGATCACTGTGCTGTATTTTGCCCTACTCTCTCTTTCCGCTCGTAGTACCAATGTTGCCAACCGACCACCGGGTAGTCGTCGGTGGAAACCGGCCGTTTTCCCCACTTCCCGCCCATCGACCGATGGTACCAGAAATCTAATACTACGCGGCGTTTTGCCGTTTTGCGGCTTTTTTTCCGACTTGACGAAATCCGATACGAGCGAACCGCGGCGGGGCTTCGACGAAGTCCGAAGTCGTACGGTTTTAATGGAATTTACACCGAACACTCAAAGGTCAAATCTGACGCGTTCACAAACACACGTCGTAAACAATAAATACATAGTAATTATTTCAATAAATAATGGCTGTCTAATATATTATATTCTATATACACCTAATATAAGCCACATTATGGACGACCTACAGCACATCGCCATATCGTTACGTAGTAATTACGTACAACATTTGTACAAGGCAACTGTCAAGGTATTTATAATACATTTTACAACATGTATAAATGTATTACGTATTTATGTATAGCTACCGTGGACCATGGTACAAACTATAAAAATTAAAAGTTAAAAAGTATACAACAGAAAAAATGTATACTTCAATATACGATGTGCTTGAATACTTTAAATTGTAATCAGCAGCGGCAGGTTTCCACTTTCCGTTTGGTAATCAGCAGGAAATTATTCTTGGCATTTGGTAGCACCGGACCGCAGTCGCAGTGTGAGTAAAATATTATTCTGTGGTAACATGGTCGATGGCAGAGTTATAGTAGAACACTACCACAGAAGTAGTTGTAGTCGACACTCGACAATCTGTACTACAACTTACTTGTTCCATGGTGCTACCCGTCATATTATACTATTATAATTTATAGAGTATATAGCATATAGTATAGTGGTATATACTACCACATAGGTACCACAGTAATACTCACGATTTAAGATATACTTAG
>WHPZ01583406.1:0-15363 GCA_016617965.1 Macrosiphum rosae | reverse complement strand
GTAAATTCCCCCGAATTTAGTACCATGGTGCAAAAAAATGATTTCATCTTTTTGCCGAAGACTGCCAGAGCTTTTCTGTGTTTTACTTTTGTTATATATATTTAAATACTTTTATAATATTTTCTATTAATAAATTATTGATTTTTAATATTTACGTAAATAAACCAGGGGGCTCTCCATCACTGCCCCTCAAAACCACCACTGTATTGGGGGCTTCACACTCCCGGTTTTTGAAACAGTAACCTCATTGTCCATACCATTTATTAAAATAAATAAAGAACATAGATAGTATATTATATAAAAAAATGTATAAACTTTAGCACTCTCAGTTTTAGTTTTTGGTGTTGATAGATAATTCAAAATAATTGTATGCATATTTTTCTTTATTTGTTTAGTAATAGGTACTTTTAAATCTTAGCTTAATTATGAGTTGGTGTGCAGAATTTGATTTTGCATTCTTTGAAACATTTTTAATTATTGTAAATTTTATCAACATTTTTCAAAAATATTATGTGCCTATTACCTAGACACCTAGTATATTATATTTTGGAATAAAAATAGTAATACTATTACCCTGCAGCTTAAGTTATACTTACATTATTTTTGAACTTATTCTTACCCATAGCAGTCGTTGACCTTTCGTCTAATTATTATCAATACTTGATAGGTAGTCAATTAATAATTGTTCATCGATAGAGCACGCTATAACAAGATTAAGTTGTCCGTGTATTATATACCACAAGGATAATGACTACACAGAAAAATCGATGTACCTACTAAAGTGGATTAGTATATCTTATACTCTTCAACGGACATAGAACGAAGTTTTTATCGATTCAAGAAGACAATAACATATTTTCTAAAAACCAGAGTGAATTTTTATTTTAAAATGTATCCAAGTTTTTAATAGTCAACTGTAAATCTCCAGACAATACACAAAAAAGTACTAATTTTTTTTAATTGTTTCTAACGTGCATGCATTTTTATTTTGATAAGTGTACAATAAATTACAATGTGCAATGACATGAACCAATTAGTTCAATTATTCAATGCAATATATTATGTTAAACATTTTTAAGCTTGTTTCAATTAAATAAACTAGAATATATTAATTTTTTTGAATCTGCATATTATATTTAGTGCATAATTTTTGACGATAGTCCATCATGCATATTTATATTATGATGGTTCATAAACGTTTCTGGTGCATAACATAATTCCGGTCCCTATTTACAAAAGTGGGCATTAACTAGTTAAAAAGTTAATTTTTTTTAACTTTTTAACTTAACTAGTTTAATTTACAGTTGAAAAAACTTAGCATTTCTGATTTAAAAAAAATCCATCAAGTTAAAAACATTTTTTTATTTTTTGTTTATACGTAAATATTACTATATCAGTATAAAATAAAAATAATCCAATAGAAAAACACAAACATATCTGTTCTTTTTCATGATTACATAATTTTGTGTATATTAATATACTCGTATTTTATTAAGTTGTAAATTCTATATATTATGCGAGTTGCAATTATAAATGTTTCTAAAAAAATTAATAATTTTAAATTACAAATTGTCAATTGTTATGTTTTAATGTTATATAACTTATAATATATATATGAAGGTCATGTACTCATCTTCACGTATTATGACATTCAATTGCTATACGATATAAAAAATTGTATTTGTTAAATTATTAATTCGGGACGAGTATATAGTTTAAATTAGTAAATAAGTGTAAAGTAAATGTAAAATGGTATACTGTGTACATTATGTTAAAAGTTAAAGAAAATTGTTTTTTTATAATTTATAAATTAGAAACTAGAAAGACATTCACTATTTATGTGATTTACATACTAGTTACAAAAAATAAATAGATTAACTTGTTGTAAACTATTATTTTTTATATTAACTTTTAACTTATCGAGGTAAATTTATAATTTGTTAACTGTTAACTTTTAATTTATCGATGTCCTATATATATCGTGTCCTCTTAACTTAACTTAATTATTTTCATTAACTTGCCCACCTTTGCCTATTTATATAATAATATGTGTTATAATACATTTTGCTCATCGAGCACCGGCGGCCACACACGCACACCACACTTGGTCTCAGTGTAAATATAATATTATATTTCGTCCCATATTATTATTATTATTATTATTACATATTATTATAATATTATGTGCGTGTGTGAACGCACCTAAACGAGTACACTTGCGCCCGCGCACATCGATGCGATCGTGCAGCTCGTGCAATGTGCATGCAGCAATACAGAATACTATGGTAAGTATACTGCAAGAAGTATCTCCATTATCCATGCGCGCATGTTTGTGCATCTAAATGCAATAATCATATATAATAATAATGTAAATTGTGAAGATGACGTCCCCCCATCATCGCCTTTCTAGCACCTATACTTGGACAGTTGGACATGTAGGTGTGTGTGTGTGTGCAGGGCCATGCATTGCAATTACAACGTTAAAAAGTGTTCATACCATCAACATAATAATATGTAATATTTACAATTTAAAAATGTAGGCTTTCACTGCACTTATACGGCTTTTACTTGGACAGTTGGACGACGTAGATCATATAGGTGTGTGTGTGTGTGTGTGTGTGTGTGTGTGTGTGTGTGTGCGCAGCCCCCCCGCATTGACATTTTAACGTTAAAAATATTTTCATACCATCAACATAATATGGCAAATCCATGGCCCGAGGTGGCACGTGAAAACATACTTATATTATTTTTATTTTTAATAATAAATAACATCACAACGTATAGTATATTAATATCTACAGATAAAATTGAATAATCTTTATTGACCGATAAAATAGCCGTATGCTCATAATATATACATAGGTACCCCAGTTTTTATATAACATTTTTCGTAATTTCATGACACAATAAAAAATAATAATAATAATATTAAGGTTAGGCATGTAGGTAGCGTCAAAATAATTTGCCACACCTGTTCTAGTCTAACAGAAAATAATATATTTCCTGTATAATATGCTAAATAATATGATTTTATATTTATTTAAGATTTACTATTTTAAAATGCTCATTAATTTGCCTTAAAATTAAAATATAAAAAAACGCATGATGACTCTAGATAATATTCATAATTTTAAATTTGAGTAATATGAAACTATTCGCTCTTAAAAATAACTGAGTAAAATGGATTGGCGTGAACATAAAATTAGCTATATGGATCGTTAGTTACGACGTTATAGTTATGACGGAGACATCACGCGCGGCTATAACGTCCTAATTAATATAATTACAATTTGAGTAACACTTATCTTGGTCCTATTCGTAAATTTTCATTAATCAGACATCGGTGTACAAATAGATACTTTAACAATTGTGTACTTAACTGAGCCTGCAGGATGAACTAAGGACATTTTAGGACTGCACATCCTGATTATTTTGCTCGAGTGAAAAAATTGCTGGTCGCTGTTCGTTTCGTTAATGTATCCGTAGGTATATTTGTCACCACTCTGAATATTCAACAAATGCAAATTTAATTATAATAAGCCATAAGCAGGTACATTAAACATAGTTATTGGATTTTTCCAGTTTTTACCGGATTAGTCGTTCAAATATAAAGTTTAAAATAGTTTAGTAATTTAAGAATAAATACAATTTACCAAGAATATTTTTTATTAAATTTAACCATTTTTATCGTTTCGTCATTTTAATAATTAAAAATATGTTGAGTTATTCAATTTTTAAAGGTAAATCCCAACGAGGCAATACAATTATAAAATAAATATTGTGAAAAGTGATGAGAATGTTGGTTACTGCGTGTAATTTTCATTGTTGTAATCGCACAATACATTTCTTAAACCAAATCATAACTCATAAGTGTATTTATGACCTAGGTAGGTCGTAGGTATTTCTCATAAACGCATAATACATTTTAATATACCTATTGGACGCTTGTAATATCATTATGTTCTGCACAACTTGCATAATACAATAGTAAAAACTAGGTACTTATGCTTTTTAATTTAGAACTGAAAGTTAGCTCGAGCCTTGCAGTGAATTATTCAACACGACTTTATTTTAATCCTACTCAAATATTACTTAGGCAGGTAGTATATAGGTACTATAAATAAGTTGGCATTTATTACGAACATATTTTATATTTAATTTGTCTCTCCAAAGTGCAACATACATTGGATTCGCTACCGGAAATAGAGTAAGCATGAGTAAGCGATCGGATCACTCCCCTTCTAACAGGAAAAAAATAATCACAAGCATAAAAAACACCAGCGTTGTAAAACAAACACGCAAGTCCTTAATCTTCAATCGTCAATCCCGTCGTCGAGTGTTATTGACAGCCCGTGATGCAGTAACTTGGAGTTGTTTTTTTTTTTTTTTTTTTTAAGGTAAATTTGTTTTACACTGTATGCCTAAAAATAAACAATGGGGAGGAAGCTCAGGAAGGGATATAATCCTTCTACTCCCACAAAAAAAATTACCAATAACAAATCTATAGAATATCTGAAATGTTATAATATAACAGTCCTTGAGATTTTGTATACAATATTGTTAAATTAGTGAAAATACTTCAAGCTTGTATATAGATACTTATACTATCTACGTATTAATGATCATAACTAATAAGTGTACCTATTATTACAGTATACATATTTCAATGACACATTATAGTAATTACCTACGTATGAAACGTATCACACAGAAAAATAATGTGTCGTTATATTCAATGAATCAGAGCTTAAAACTGTAGGGGGGCCAAACGATATGGTTACCCCCACTATAAAATGCAAGAGTCTGTCCCCCTCCCCAAGGCCACAACAGTACGCCTTTATGTGTGACAGTATAATAATATATTATGTATACAAATCTCGTTTAACATACCATTGTACATAAAGCATAATAATAAGGAATTGTCTCGCAAACGAATTGGGTTAAGTATAACTCTAAGCAAGGAAGTATCTAAGATAATATTATGTATCTTATATATATATATTTTTTTTGTCTTTATTGTATCTCTCTTTGTTGTTTGTGCGTGAAGATACTAAATAGTAAATACAAATGAACATTTATTATTATTTTTAAATAAACAAAAAGTGAAAAATAATATCTATTCCATTTTTGAGTATTCACTATGCAATGTATACATGTATAGTAAAAATCATTTAAGAAGTTACAAAAAAAAAACATTTCACTGAAAGCAGATAATGGTGTACATTATATTGTTATATGTGTAATGACGTGTTATTTGAGCCACTCATCACTATAATAGCTGATACGTATATAAGTAATATAGTAATCTGTAATATAGATAGAGTATCTACTCATACATACATCTTAATAGTTGTTTTCGTTATCTGAGTTGCTGACAAAATGTAGTCGTCACTTGTCTCCATATATGCTTCATAGTTTAGTAGCTTACAACTTGTAAATATCGATCATACTCTATATAAGTTTTAGACTCTGAGCGGGGCGATTAATGTATTGACTTTACAATCATTATGTGTGTGTGTTTTTTGTGTGTCTGTCAAATGTATACCTAGGCACTATTTTTTTTATAAGTATTTAAAGTTCAAATGTTTAACCAAAATCTCAAAAATGTTCAAATTATTTTGTAATTAAACAATTATAAAATATTCAATTTGTATAGATAAGAATTGAAAATATGTAACAAGGATTCTCATAAATAGTTCATACTGTAACCAAAAAATCTAAAAAATATATAAACACAATTAAAAACCTAAAATAATTATTTTAGTGATTTTGTTGTAATTTAAAAATATTATTCGCGGAAACTTGAGATTTTAGAGTACGTTATAATATATATATACACAATAACATTTTGAAATTTTTTTTGTAAAAGGTTAATTTAACCTACTGTAGTATAATGCCTAATAGTAAAATATATTATTATTTTAATCACAATGATACTATAAAATGTACTTACCTAGTAATATTATAGACTGGCCGTCTTAGTTCAGAATAGTTTTTTGTATACCATAATTATTGAATTAAAATTGAACACACCTATTTCAGTGACTAGACACCCAATGTGCCTACACCAGACCTACACCTAACCTACCCCGCTTTTTTAATATAATTTTTTTTTCTTGGTAAAAAGGCTTTAAAAGCATACGATATTACTCATTAGTCATTACTCATTGCGGGCAATCTAGGTCCTAGGACTAGGTAAATGTGTTCTATCTTACCTAAATCTATATTTAAAAAGTTTTAAGGTATAAATGTGCAGTAACGCAACATTATTAGACATCCTCACGGGATGTGTATTACTGTGAGGGGTTCGTCACATTAGCTGCAGTAGGGTTGTTCTTCAAGTTTCATTATATATTACATGAGTGAGGTCGGAGTGTCCGATTCTGGCTCTTGTAGTTATTATGTCTGAGCGTCGAGAGGTATAAGGCTTGGTATGCTTATAGTATTAGTAGCTTATTAAGCATATTGCCTATATAAATAGTATACTATATAACCCTGTAAACTTCTGATTATATTATAGTAATGATTATTTTTTTAACATAAATATGTTTTTGGCCATCCCGGGTATGATGCTATTATTTGATAAAACGTATCTAAGTATCTTAGATATTCTATAATTATGTTGTATATGAAAACAATAAAAAGTATGTCTTGGAAAATGTTGGGTATCTAGAAGTAAAAATTGATAGGTATTTAGTATAGGTATTGTACCTAGATACTCTGTTTTCATGTATCTTGCCCATCCCTGTAGGCTGTGGCCAAACTATAGCCAACTCGAAAACTGCTGCCGAAATCAGACGTCGCTTCACCACGACCGAATAATATGTCGTACTTACATTATTTATTTGTACGTACCTAGGTACATGTGTTACACTCCCACAGAAAACGACATCTCGGTCGATAAAACCATATTATACATAGTCGTATTGTGTGAGAGCAACGAGTGAAAACACCCGAGCACCGAACACCACCGCAGTTATATATATATATTGTAATGTATTATTATAAGTGTTTGGCCATACAGGGTATGATGGTATTGATTGATATAACTTATCTTAGATATAGTGATGATCAAAACAAGACCAAGACTCTTGCTAGACTCTTGCTTTTTCCATAATATATATATAAAAAAAAAAACTAAATACCTGTCATAGCTGTGTGTAGGTTTTTTGCTATGATCTCTAAGATGGAATTTATCGACTTTGGGAAAATAAAATAATTTTTCAGTAATTGCTTATTAGTATGAAACAACTATGTTATTTTTTAATATTAATTCCAATTATTTCTAATCTTTTTTTTTTCAATAATTCGCCATTGCCTCGAATACTGATCAAATTTAATAACAATACAAATAATTTCTCATTATTTTCGTTATAAATTATTAGTTAATGAAATCTAGATACACTAATGTGTTTTCGGGGGGAAAAAAAAATTTGCAAGACTACACGAGTCTTGCAGTGATGATCTTGTTTTGGTCTTGTTCTTGCAAGCCTAATCTTGGTCCACGGTCTTGGTCTTGCAGCAAGAGTCTTGCGAGACGGCAAAACCAAGACCAATTTTGATCATCACTACTTAGATATATAGTACCTACATAATGTTGTATATGAAAACAAAAAAAGTATCTGGTATGTCTTGGAAAATGTCGAACGTATCTTGCGTATCTAGAAGTTAAAATCGATAGGGATCTATTGTAGGTATTGTACCTAGATATACTTTGTTTTCGTGTATCTCGCCCATCCCTGTAGCCAACTCGAAATGCCCGCCCGGCGGGGCCTGCTGCCGAAATCAGACGTCGTTTCACCGCGACGGAATAATATGACGTACATTATTTATTTGTACGTAGGTACGTGTGTTACACTCCTATGCAGAAAACGACATCTCGGTCGATAAAACCATATTACACATATAGTCGTATTGTGTACGAGCAACGAGTGAAAACACCCTATAGCACCCCGCTCGAACACCACCGCAGCTATATATTGTAATGTATTATTATATTATTATTACTATTATTGCCTATACATTGTGCAGCGGTTCGCCCGCGCGGGTGCAAATATTATATTATGCACACATATACCTACCGTCGATACGAATAATATAATCTCGCGAGGGATTGTACGGGGACGAACGGTTATTCCCAGAATCGTCTCACCCCTATTTACAGCCACTACACCCTGTTTGGGGGGGGGGTAACACTTGACGTGTTATCGGCGGCGGTGGCTGCAGCAGCGGCAAAAGTGTTTCGAGTGTGCGCGCAACGTGCTATTATTATAATACGTGTGTAGGTGCATATTATATTATATGGGTATATAATGGTGTATAATAATTCTCAGAAAGGGCTTTATGATATTACATAATAATATTAAAATACGTTTTAATCTCGATTTTTTAATAATAATCATTTTATTTGTTTGTTTTTCTCATTTTACTGTAATAACGTAAAACAGCGTTTGCACAGTTTATTTTTGATGATCATTTTAGGGATGAACCCGCAGTGTGCACACCAAACATAAAAAGTGATCATTCACATTGAACGATGACCGAATTTGTGTAGGGTTTAACTTTTGTTCACTGCGGACGATTCATCCAAAATTATCGCCAAAAGTATACAACGTAAACGAGGCTTAACATAAAAATAAACACATACACCTAGAAATAATTTAAAAAAATTAGAATAAATAATATAATATTAATATAATATTTAATAAATAATCACCACCATTAAGTATTTATAAGTGGATCTAGGTACCTTGTATCTAGGTGGTACAGACGAGTTACCTATATACATTATTAAAAAGTATACAGCTTAAATTAAATAATCCATTGGTGAAATATTACAAGCTAAAATAATATAATAAATAATAATAATAATAATATAGCACTTATATGATAGGGACAGTTTTATACTCTTATAAAATTTAAAACAATATATTATATAATATGCAGTGACTTAAATAACAAATTACTGCAACACGTCTTATTGCATTGTAGAGATTTTTCCCTGCAGGTTACACAGATAGAATATGCCATCAAGTCCACCAACCATCGTAGATTTCACGCCGTTGTGTATAATTTATCGCATATTATTCGGAGCATTTCCACTGTTATACGCGTGACCATCATTAATTTATCGAGTAAGTACCTACATTTCTCCCAGCAGGTTTAGCGAGCGAGTGATCCCGCCGGGTCTTTCTCCATATAATGTATATAAAGGTGTATATTATGATAAAAAAAAAATTGGTTTTTTACCCAGTGATCCCGCGATGGATATTATTGCATAGGTATATAGCGAGCCGAAGGATGTTTTCGATTTAAACTGTCCAAAGGAGCGACGAGTGACCCCCGCCGGTTCTCTGCTGTATATACGCATATGTATACTATTATTATGGTTTTTTTTTTCAGCCTCCTCTTATATAATATTATATATAATGACTCGGCGGGGTATCGCTGTACGCTCGCTCGGACAGTTTACATCGAAAACATCTTTCGATTTGCCATGCATTACCACCTACGCATATACACGGGTAGGTCTCACATGTGCAGGGTGAAAACAGATTTTTTTTTTTTTTTTGTCAACGCCTATTATATTGTATAGACACCCGGCGGGGGCACACGACGCTTTCTAAACCGTGCGGAAAAAATTGACCCGATAAAATGAGTTTCCATTATTCTATGCACGCTACGCGATATTGAATATTCACTTTTCAATTGGTTTCTTTGTCTTATACTATATTATAGACTCTTGGCGGGGAAAGTGGAAACCTATATATATATATAATGAAATACACAGCGGACTCAAGTGCTATGGAACGAGTATACTCGTGTAGTACGCTCGACTGAAAACCGAATTATTGCAGCATAACCAAAATTGACATCGGGACGTCTTCGTATGTCGACACCACTATCAAAATAATGGCGGTGGGTGGCTGAGTGACTGGTACATTTACAGAGGTGCATTATTATTTCATTAGGATGAGATGAAGTTATACGCTGTATATACTGAAATGAATGTTGTAAGTTAGGGTTGCCAACTCTTCATTTGTAAAATACCTGCCCAAGAGTACCAGAAAAAAAATTATTTTACGTGGACTTTTATTTAATGATTTAATTAAAATATAGAGGTATACATACTACAGGTTATTTTAAAATAAGAATATAAATATAAAATAACAAAATATACCGTACATGTTTTTAAAGGCATAAGCGTATTTATAGAGGTATATATTTTTTTTAACTACTTAAAATACATCGTGTTTTATTATTAAACCTACGTACATATTCGATCATGGCAAAGTTGGTTGTTATAGTACACAACTATCTGTAATGTGTGTATTATAACCTACCACTTACCAGTCATTAAGATAATACGATTTTTTTACGGAAAACCAATTTCACAAAAACGATCAATATAATATTATTTATATCGGTCACTCGTCAACATTTTCGATCGGATTGAAATACCGGCTTTTTATAATCCTCCGATAGGTTCATACCGGTAAACAGTAGCGGATTTGATAGGTCTTCTAGGGGTGGGGGGAAATATCCTTTTGATCCGAAAATTCTACTTTCAACTATTTAGGAATATCAGGGCTATCAACAACATGGCCAGACGTGAGTCAGTCAGTGTGAACACTGACCGTTTAATTTGATAGCACAACTTACTGCAAAACCATTGATAAATTATTATTTATAGGTAGTTAATGATGTCTAGGGGAAGCCATTGACCATACCACCCCTTAAACACCACGCCAGCCGGTAACAGACTTTTAAAGTCTATCGAAGTGAAATACCGGCCGCGGGTAAATGTATGAAAAAATTGATGAAAATATTTTTTTCTTGGTATATTTTATTTTAGCAGTGCGGGAATGTCATTATGTCGAAATCCCTTACAATAAATGAGTTTGGTCGCCACTGCCCTTTATTTGTCCCAACCACTGCAGTGGCGTGTATTAAAGGGTCCGTCGGCAATGAGTGGATCAGCAAGGCCTTATGGTGTTTATAAGTATTTATAATATTTTATGTCTATGTAGGTAAGAATACAATAATTAAAGACAGTAGCTCAAACAGATTTTTTTCATCTTCGTTTGATGTGCCGCGATCGTAGCGAAATGTTTTTCATACAGTATAGTTGTGTTATAGTATAATGAGTAAAGTCATATTGTGTTTATATAATGCAAACTATCACAAAATCGTTATTGGTTGATTATATTTATATACATTTTATCCATATTCTATAGATCAAATAAATATAATATACTATTAATTCACGCTACTTGATAGTAACCACGCACTGATTCAATATAGTTGTATATAAGTATGATATTATATTATATTAACTCGTATATTAAACAATAATTATTATTTAAACCATCCCTCGTGGGCAGTGCTTGGATTGAGAGAGGGAAGATAAAAAAGAGTCCCTTATATCAAAAACAAAATATCCATATGCGTACGGTGTACCTCTTCTAATTATATATATATATATATACCCAATAGTCAATATAAGAAATTTAAATATTCAAATACCAATAGGTTCCCTTTCTAATTAATTGTTCATGCAAGCACTGTTCGAATGTAGTGCACTGGAGCCTTAATCTATAAGAGTCTGACTACTGCACTGACACGACGACGAGGTGCAGTGTGCGCATAACACGAACTCCACCTGCTTCGCATTTTTATACAGGCATTTAGTGTCATGCACTTTTGCGGGTAAGGAAACTGGGAGCAACGTGAAAAAAAATTGTTATTATTTGTTTTTTTTCGCGATTTTTCCATACGGTCGCTTTTTTCTCCACCCGATCGTTTGAAGAGTGCTGCACGCTTTGTTGTCATATACCGTTGTCGACCTTAGCGTTGTCGTCGTCGTCGGTAGAGCTCCTAATACGGAAACGGTGGTGAGGAGGTATTGGCGTGGAGGTGATGGTGGATGAGTGGGGAGGTGCTAGCCACCGTCTGCTACTTTTTTACCCGCGGGTGTTTCACCGGACCGACCGCCCCGGAAACGAATCATTTCGCTCGTCACGGTTTATATAACATATATATATATAGGTACCTACGCGTCTGCCAGCATTAGCACGATACATATTCTACAATATGGATTATACCGTAGTATAGGTATACGGTATATATATATATAGGTATAACACTGGGTGTGGTCTACAATTTAACGTAATAGACACTTTGCATTATTTCACGAAAACTAACGTTTTACTTTTTTTGAATGACAAAATACATTTTTATATTCCGAGTATTTCGATTTCGGTAAAATATAATAGGCAAATTTCGGACAATTAATTTATTAGTTACCATCTGTCACCCGCTTGCTCCGCCCCCGTGGATAGTTGTTTGCAAATTTTAGGGCTGTTTCGTGACTCCACAAATCCAATCTATCTATCTTTCAACTTTTTTTTTTGTATGAAGATTAATTGAACTGTATGATGGCGTGTGCAGAGTAGTGTAAGACTGTTAAAAGTATGAAAATAGCAAAAATATATTTTTTTTTTTCAATGTTGTTGTTTAATGACTAAAAATTGTTTTCAAAAACTTTATTAATTTTTGAAATACCTAAATGAGTGTCTTACTCTAAATAGACCACCTGGTATATTATATCATAATATAAAGACTGAATTTAATAATAGGAGGTATTAGCAGTTATTTTGTTGTCCACGTCACTTAGAGAAAAACATTTTTTATTTGATTTAAATTTAGAGAAGTAAGACATTTTTTATCAATATTTTAACTAAAATATACAATTTTTCTTGAAACAATATACATAAAATATTTACTGTTAAAAATGTTCCGCTTTTCAAAATAATTCGGTGGGGAGATCTGGACTCATAAACCCTTGATGCCTTGACGACGCGACATGCAGTAACCTTATTATAGCTTTTCGGGGGCCTTTTCTAACCCTTTTTCGAAACATTTTATAAAAAAAGTTGAACATCAGCCACCAGAATGTCTAGACAGACGTATTCTAGATAGTCTAGAACTCTAGACTATCTATAGATGAAAGATAACAAATATGTTATAATGCACTTTTGATTGTATTTTTAACTTATAAAATATAAATGATTTCTTTAAAATAAAAATTAATTTAATTCAATCATTTTTTATAAATATTGTCATATAATCATATTATAGTAAGTATATAATATATTATTATTAATATGTATTAACGAGCAACGCATTTTATAAGTTATACCCATAAAATAATCATAATTTAATATGGGTATATAGGTATAGTATACCGAGTTAAAAACTAATATAATAATAGCCTTTAAACTGACAAATCGTCAATAATTAATAATAATTGTACCCATAATGTATATTATAATATTTTATGTAAACTCATCAATTTCTATTTTCTGCACTTAAATATATATTTAAAATAATATTGTAATCAAACAAAAACATTTTTTTATGCCAATTTTATGAATACGAAATTTAAAATAATTATTTGAACTGTACGTACTTTTTTATATAGTTTATAATTTTAAGATACATAATAGGTACATAAAATTTTACGGTTAGGCTATTATTGTTTATAAGTTATAACTGATAGTAAAATGTATTATTAAATATTAAGTCTATGATTGGCTGTATCTTTATATTTTTATTAGTCGACCGTATACAGTATGATTTAAGTAAGCACAAAATATGTTTCATGTAAAAGTGTGTGATTAAAAATAAGAATTACTTCAGAGTGGATATTTATCAAGTATCAACATTTTACAGATTTTAGAGCATGTTTTACGATTTTAAGGTCATATCTTGTGATTGTATGACATACTCACATACTATACTTACTATTTTGTAACTTCAAAAAAAAACAACTTACAATTTCGAGAAAATAAGAATAACGATTCGATTGCCAACTCAGTAGATGCGAAAAAATAAATTTCAAAGCCTATCCAATTATTATTTTATAACATTTCTTTTCCCACATTTTACTATAATTTATATAATATTTTTTTTGTTGGATTCGTTATTACTAATAAGGTATAAAATAGAATAAATGAATAATTAAACATTATTGTAACATATTTCATATCAATTTAAAATCGAAATCTTAGTTTTTATTTTTTAGAACATGCGGCATATTTGGAACACATACAATCGCATATTTTTAGCAACATATTTCATGATTGATTAGTGCATATCAATTCGAGCCTAACTTATTATTTTTTATTATCTAATCAGTATATAACAATATATACCTGACAAATTGTGTTTCGGTGTAAATTGAGTCCAATTATTATTATTTTTATGTAAATTTCGGCTCGGATATATTTTGTATAAAAGTAGTCTAAATATTTTTTATTCATACTAAAATTACGTCGAGGGATATTTTTGAAAAATCAATATTTTTCTCCCGTTTCCCAGACTTAGGTCTGGCAATATAATTGTAATAATATAGGCATGGTTAAAAATATTGCTCTTTTGCTGTTTATGTTGTTAATGATTAAAAAATTTATAATTAAAGATTAGTAATTACTAATTACTAATTAGGTAATATTTTGTTTGAATATACGATAATTCCCGTACAACTACGTCTAAAAGAATTATTTTTTTGTTTGCAATTCTTTCATTTTTTCTTGTTTTTTTATTCATATTTTGATTTACTTAAATAATATTATGTATTATTTGAACCTTTTTATTAAAAATTATCCATAACCAACAAATTAAATTTAAACTTAAATTAAACTGAAACATTGATTTTATTAGTAAACGCACTTCACTTGGTGATACCATATAAATACTAAGTGACGATACGAGTGCACGACGAAATGGTCTATACGTATATTGTATCAAGTATAATATTAACGTCATTTATTGAGTGATTTAGTGGTTATCTAAGATCTGACTTAACAAAAGTTTGATAATAATCTAGTGAATCCACTATCTTCATTACCTTGATAGTTGTCAGTGAATCAAAAACACGAGAATTTTCATCGAGTAAATTCGTAATCTTAATCATCGTAATAGATCGGCCGGGCAATTATTATATTGGTAATTTCAGTTGGATATTTTAGTAAGCAATAAATATTATAGTAATATTTTTTTTAAGTTCATACTCCTCTTAGTCATTTTATACAATATCCTTCTATTAAAATGCCCAGGCAATACATAAGATCCTTGAACAATTTTCAAACTGTCCAAAAATGAGGGGCATACATGATTTTGATATTCCTATTTACATTGTTTTATCAATATGCATTTTTTTAGGGAAATACTACCAATGAAAGAATCAAAATTTGACGAAAAAAAACTCGATCGTTTATAATCTGTTTAAAATCTATTTTTCTCAATTGTGGCACAAAAATATAAAATATAACTATAAAAAATGAATGGATAATTCGTGTT
>WHPZ01583405.1:15124-27671 GCA_016617965.1 Macrosiphum rosae | reverse complement strand
AAGCTGCCGACAGTTTGCGCAAGCAACTGTTCCATACCTCCATGAAATTGATCAAAATCACCAAAATATTTTATCAACTATAGGAAACAATGATCAGTCTAAAAGTTGAACACGTCGTGGACTTAGCAACGCCGTTAGTCAGGTGGCCAACGTACTATTCGGTAATGTTGAGAATATTGATTTCGGATTTATCTTCAACAAAATAACTCAATTAGTGAAAAGTAAAGTAGAAGATATCAATTTATCATCGGAGCAAATTCGAATCATTGAATTGACAACCAATGAACATAATAACACATTAAACCAGATATTAACAAATCAGCAAAAACTTGAACAGAACATTCAGCTACTAAGCGAACAAGCTAAGAAAAACGCAAAGGACATTGATCAAATACAGATCAGAACAACGCTATTAGAACAGACTCTCTTCTTCGAAGTCCTACTGAATCAATACGCATATGAGACACAAAATCTTTTGGCAATAATTGATTCTGCCTTACATGGGAAATTACACACCAGTGTATTGCACACCCAGCGTTGGTTAACAGAACTTCGTGAAATTAAGGCAAACATCCCAATAGGGACGACTTTCCCACTTGAGATTAAAACAGAATCTATTTCAATTGGTATTAGGTACATTGTATAAAAATTAATACAATAATCAATTTTAATTAATCATTAATCATTAATCAGTGTCTAGTTGTAGTAGCCCGTGGTGTCGGTTGGTAAAGTGCAGATAGGAAATCTAGAATAACTATTTTAGTTATTTTGTTGTCAGGGTACTTGGAACTTCTAAAGTACACTATTATATATCTACGATAAGATCAGGGTTTGTTGTTGATGTATAACGCGTTATAAGTACCTAATGGATATTGTGATATGATTAATTTGGAATTTATTATATTTACCTTTTATAGGTCAATTTTTTGTTTATTACCATAGATATGTATATAATATGTCTTATACCTAGCCTGACAAACCATTTCCACTCAGAATCATTTTTTTATGCAATGATATTATATCATTGAATTCAAAGTAAACACAATCCATTATACAATGACCCACTTGTAACCTACTGTAAATCAGAGCGACATCCACTTACCTTTTTATTATTATGATTATTATTTTTATTATAGTAGCTTAAAAACCCATGGCTACCATTTATAAACAAATATTTCCATTTGAAATCTCAAAATTCCTGTTTGAGCACCTCATGGGGTTGGTCCTTTCCGTTTTTAAATCTGCCTATGTTTTAAGTTGGACCAAAATACACACAGTGTAATTATATACATGTCAATATCAGTCCAGTAGTTTTTACATGAAAGAGTTACAAAGTCACAAACTTTCGCGTATATAATCTTATATCTATATCTTGGGACGAAAGTAGTCCATCAGGTAGCGGGATCTTCAGTTTTTTTTTCTTAACCTACTCTTTTTTGATTTTCAAACCACTACCTTTTTTTCTTTTTGCATTTTGAACACCATTGTACACACTAGCACCTTCAGACATCAATCTACCAAGTGCCGACAATCCTGCAAATATAGGTACCCTGACTGTCCTGGTGTTAAAATCAGTATCTTTCAGTCTCTTTCCGCCATTCTTTTTCTTTCCGTTTCCGTTTGCTTTTACAACCTATATTCTTTTAGCCTTCATTGGTATTTATAAGGAAGTTTTATAAATCCTTCATCAGTCTTGACTGACTTATACTTAAGAGTTGAACGCGTTATCTATAACTGATTATAAATTGGAAAATTATAGAGTATTTATAAGAAAAATGGATTTGATTGAACAGAAAGATAAATTAGATGTTATAAATTTAGATGCTCAGATAGTAAAAGAACCGTCAAGACACAGTTCGTTATTACCTGATACTATACGTGCTATACTAGTTTGGTATATTAAAAAAAATAATGGATGATATACAAGGTTCTAATTTTTTCATATTTACAAGTGCTGAAAAGGTTATAAAACCAAACTTGACTAAGAAAAATTCTATTAAAATGTTTGATGATGTGATATGCGGTACGCAATCTGTAATCAGAGAATACTTTAGTATTGGTAGACATTTAGGTGCCAGCTCTGTATTTTATTTAGCACAAACGTATTTAAAATATCGAAACAGTTAATAAGAAATAACGCAAACTTTTCAATGATACTGAAACAAGATGATACAAATTTACGACATATAGTCAACGATCATTCGTCTACAGATATGGATTTCTCAGAATTTCGGAATATTTCTCATTTATGCTTTAATCACTGTAATTATGAATTATGGTTATCAACAAAACTCGGAAAATGAATGAAGGGAGATATAGATATTGTTTTCATACATTTATTAGAATAAAATAAAATACTCTCTCTCTATATATAAATTAGGGTGGTCTAAAAAACCAATGATCATTAATGTTTAACTCCTACCACCTGAAGTTATTCTAAAAATAATTTATCTATAAATATTAATATAATATAACTATTTTTGAGTCAACCCAAGCAACTGAAAGTTTGGTTCATTTTACGGTATATACATATACAATACCAACGTAATGTTTTGTAATTATCTTATTTTATGATAGTATATCTTATCTTATTTCTCGGATACGGTCATGTCAAGACACGGAAGAAAATCATTCGAATGACAATAGTTCCGATGATGATTTCAAAGTTAAAGAAAAAAATTAAAAAAAAGTCATTGCAAGCAAAAAGGAATTGAAACCTTTAATAACTCCAGAATTAGCAGCTGTGTTGGATAGAACACATTTGATATAAGCATTTGAAGTTCAAAAATTGACAAAATATAGAAATATCACTAAAATTAGAAAATTATTTTGAGTTAAGAGGATTCTACACCCGCATGTGTTGTCTCAGTCTTACAAATGTGCAACATAGAAAAAACTGTTTTGAGCGGGAAAGAACCGAGAAGGCTACTGTCATAACTAAGAAACAAGATTTGCACCGCGTAAAAAGGAGAACTTTGGCTGTGCAACGTTGTTTTTATTTTTTTGATATTATCACTTATATGAAAAAAGTTCTTACTGTTACAAAAACCATTATTGTTTGGGTTTTTCAAACTTGAAAAACTTTTTTCACATAAATGATATCAAAAAAATAAAAATAACGTTTCACAGCCAAAGCTCTCCTTTTTATGAGGTGAAAATCTCGTTTTTTAGTTATGAATTTGGCCTTCTCGGTTCTTTCCCGCGCAAAACAGTTTTTGGTATGTTGTACATTTGTCAAAATCGAGTTATTACACTACGTCTAGGAAATATTTTTCTCGCTGGTCGATGTAGCTCATTAGCTATACACTCTAAAGTTGTCATTATTCTATAATATTTCTCTCACGTAGTTCTCCTAAAATAGATATAATTTAATTATTAACACCAGTATTACCAACACTTTGTGATGATGTCAGAATATTTAATCTAGTTACTAGCTCATTCGGATCGTCATAATAAACTAATTGGGTTTGAGGTAATACCTCTTTATATAAACCAGAGCCAATATTATTCTGCGGTGTGGAAGTAAAACTAATCATCTCTTCAACTGGGGGATCTGTGGACATAGAACTGCTTTCTGACGGACGAAAATCAAATGGTTCATTTCCTATGGTTGTATTATCATGAACATTACTACGTTTAGAGTTCGAACTAGATACATGATTCATAAGTGGTGTTAAGTTAATACGAGTTTTAGAATTATTAATTTTAGCTATTTATTCGTTAAACTGTTTTCCTCATATTTCATTCGATTATAAAGAGGTTTTAGAACGGTCATCTATTTACGGAACTTTGAGGTTTTAGATTTCCGGTGTCTTTTTAAATGAACACCAGAAACTTTCAAAATGTTGCAATAATTTTCCATATCTTCTATTGTTGTATTTTTTGGCTCCTTCTCACATAATAAATACCATAATCCTTCCGTCCATTTATAGTATCTATTAAGAAACTGTAAGTTACCATGATTAAAAGTTACGATGTGTTTTCCAATCTTATACGAATCACTGGATCAATCATAATGCATACCATAGGATGTATCATAACGTTTTGGAGTATAACCTTCATTAAAAACATTTTCAAATGACAAATTTAATAATTTAATAATTCATCCTCATCATTTTCATCACTAGTGGATAAGGTTTCTGTATTTTTTAGTTTAGTCGGTTGTGAGTTACATGATGTATTTTTTTCGATTTGTGCACACAGTGGTTTAGTTATAGGTTTAAATGCTTCACTTAATTAGTTGTCGGAATTTATAACACCACGTTTCATTTCCATTATTTTTCGTTTAATATATTTTTATTTATTAAATTATCCAACAAAACTTTTTCTTTCTTCATTATAAATAATAAATTCAATATAACTGAATCGTAAGACTACTGGTCACGCTATACAGTGCTACGGTGTTATATATGTTATATATATATTAGGGTGGTCTAATACTAGGCAAAAAAATTTTTAATATATACGAACATTTCTTTTAGAGTTACACAAAAAACCAAAATCCATTTTGTGGAAAACCGATTTTGCGTAAGAATTCCTGTTTTTCCTTAATTTGTATGTTGTTTTTTCTCGGCGCTTGTGAAAACTATTGGGAATTATAAAATTTAACCTCCGAAATGCACCAACTAGATTTCCCATCGAACAAGATACTATTGAAGAAAATTTAAGCAGTTTTACTGCCATAAACCGTAATGACAAACACAAAAAAAAAAAAACACATCATTTTAAAATTAATACATTCATCGCTTCACTCAGAATCTAAAAAATAATATTATGAACAAATAAATACGTTATCAATGCTTACATCAAGTTGTCATTTTGAACCTCATTTAACGATGAATTAGAAGCTCCACATTCATGCTGATTGAGTAAATAATTATTATCGTGAATTGTTCCCGGGTCACCAAAATAATTGTATTTCAAATTATTTTCTGTATCCTAAAAATTATAAGTCATTGTAATATTAATTATAATACTAAGTTATATTTTAGTTAAGATAAATATGAAGAATAATATACTAACTTTTCTTTTTGTGCAGTTCTCCAATTAAGTAATCCGACATACTTCCGTTTTTTACGTATCTATGGCTTTTTTTTACCTTTAGGCCCATTTCATACAGGACGGTTTCGTCCGTGCGGATTTTAATCATACTAATTTTATTTTGCAGTAAACAAATAAAATTAATTGTGGCTTTCACACGGAACGGTGGGCGAATTTTATCTGTACGGTCGCCTTGATACAGCCGTCGACTGAAAATCGCGAAAATCACGGCGCCGTGCCGTCGCCTTCTTATCAATGGCCTACGTGACTAGCCACGCATATTCATACTTCCCGGTTTTTAGTCGTCTACCGTCTGTTGTCAAAGGTACTTGTTGAATATTTTTTTAGAAATAATTTATAAAAAAACATGGATATTGACAGGGACATTTTAATCTCTGCTGTGTTTATCCCATCTTATGGGATAAATCCCAAGAACTTTATAGTGATAGGAATGAAACAAAAACGCTTTGAAGAAGTGTGTGTTGAACTAAAATCAAATTTCAACATATTACAAAATAATGAAAAAAAACGAATTCGGTGAGTTTGTATATTTATTTATTTTTGAGTAGTATATTTAATTTAATTAAAATTTAAAATATTTACACTTTCGACATTTGCCACGGGACTGATCCAACGTTTACATAATAGTCGCATAATGTTTGTCGTATATTGTTTTCTGATAAACTTCCACGAGATGAATATTATAATTATAAATACTCCAACCCTGTAATTGTTGTACCATCTTCAAACAATATCACATCCCTCTTTCTCATAAAAAAAATTATATATAGAACGAGGTGTAGTTGAAAACTTCGAAAACGATAACAATGATACCCTGAATTCGAATACTGATATTGATACTGATATTAACAAACAGTCGAAAACTTTGGATGATGAAGTTTCAACTCAAGCCACTCCCACTAGACGTGCTGGTCAAAATTTGGGTTCACGTAAAACATAAAACGTAAGCCTGATGAATTTGAGATGAAGATGCTGAAAGCTTTAGAAAATGATGTTAATCCAAACAGCCATCTGTCTTTCTTTCGTGGAATTTTGCCAGCATTGGGCAAATTTAACGAAAACAAGATTTTGAAGTTCCAAATAAGGGTTTTAAGACTCATTTCGCAAATCAACGATTAAAAACAAAAAGTTTCTCTACTTTCATTTCCTCAACAGCATAAGTCAACTTCTCGACCATACCATTACATAATTTTTGTTAGTTATCAATCTCCACAAACTATCACCCAGTGTTACCCAAACTATGGCCTACCCTCCAATTCAAATACAATTACACCGCTAAATCGACAATTACAAAGTATATCTCCAGCAAAGTCAAGTTTTTCCTGTTATAGTGAAATAGATTCTTCAACCAATTACAGCCAAACTTAATCTATGATTTACATTAAAATTTTAAATTTTGACCTAAGCAAGAAGATCAAATATTATTTTTATTTCTTACTAAAATGATTTTTACACAAGAAAGTTATTAAGTTATTTTTATATGAGTTGTAACATTAAATATTTTAACTCACCTTTTGTTATTTCTTACTTATATGTTTTTTATACAATAAAGTTATTATTTTATTTTTATTCAATAAACGAGTTGTAACAAAAAACATATTGACTTACCTTAGTGTCACAGCTAACATTTCATTAGGTTGAATACAATCCCTCATTTTAGTATTCTGCTACTGAATACTACATTTCAGCCGGTTATGGAGTTCATCAAAGGATGAAATCGACATTCGGCAATAGTTGAAAAATGTATTTTCATCTGCAAGTAAATCTTCAAATAGCGAGTTAAATTTGCCCATGAATTTGTTCATTAATTGGTTGCACCCAGTACTTACGAACACGTTAGTAGTATAAAATGGGGGATTCTGCAACCGCAACCACACCCGCAACCCGACACCCGCACTCCTCTGACCCTTATGACGATCCACACCTCCGACCCGCCTGACGATTCCTTTTATCATCACCGATCGCGTACGTACGTGACATATCAGTTATCATTTGTTATCAGTTATTTTTACCACCGCTCGCATACATGTGCGACATACATTTAATCATACATTATCACTAGTATCACATGTTATCATGTTATCGCGAACGTGTTTGTATATCATATTTGTATTATCATTATAAAATTATTTCTATTTGTAATAAAATAAAAAAAATATTGAAAAAAATAGGGTTTGGAGAGATTCGAACTCTCGAATAATAATGTATACTCGCCATAACTTTACATAAAACTGCAAAAGAAACATTTGTAGGTACTAATAGCTTGTAGCTGTACCGCCACCGCGTAAAGAAGCCATCACTTATACTAGACATCCGTTCACACGCTCGCCGAACATTATAAAATAATCAATAAATGACCATTATACCTATAGTATAATAGTATACCAATAATTTCATCTTCGCCAATATGTTCATCAACCAATTTAGTTTTTACTGATTTCACCGTCTTAGCAACCATGAATTCTTCTTTGTTGCCATCAGTAGTGTTGGAATGATTAGATGTTATTCCAGGATTTTTACCCAAAATAATCATTCTCAATCTATATATAGCGTTTAATGGAGACGGATGATCGTTAAGACCCCCTCTAGTCCGTACTTGAGAATATAAATTTTCAAGAGCATCTTGATTAGTTTTGCTAGTTAGCAAATAGCTTAATCCATTTTCTTTTAAAACATTCAGGAGATGGCGAGTACCATTAATGTGCATTAAAATGCCTTTTTGAAATATTTGTAGGCAATTTTTTCCTACACATCTCATTTGACTAATAGTTTCATATACTTCATTTAACAGAGAATTCTGTTCTTTCAAAAATGTACCATAAGGCGACTTGAAAGGAGTACTGTTATCATGAGGATGAGCAACATTTGCTAGATCAAACCAATTGTTGATGAGTTCAATAAAGTTTGCAGTGTTATTATTTAATTTGGTATCTTCGATGAGCTGATAACGTGTAAGAGCTGAAGCAGAGTTATGGGATAAAAGCTGAGCAGCCAATTTAACATTTTGGCGCTGTGATCCTTCACAAGTTAAATGCATTGGCGTTAATTTATGACAAACATTCACTTCAGTAGTTATCTTACTCATTAATGTTTCTATCGGTTTTTTATTAATTTCATTACCATTTAAATTAAAACCTGTGTCCAAAAACCAATTGCGTATCAATTTCAAAAGGTGAGGTGCATCTGGAACGCATGCTACACTTTGTCCATTAGGTGTATAGAAAATAGGGTTTTCATGATTAACTTCCAATTCTTTCCATAGGCCAACATCACCTCCGCCACAATCGCTCACACAGCAAACTACTTTAAACCCAATTTGATTAAGTCTATCAATTATATCAATTAAAATTTGTTTTGTCATCTTAGTATCAAAATCAACGAAAATGGGCTGCTTCCATTTTGAAGCAATTCCACGGGCCATTACCACCTGAAATTAAACCATTAATTAAATTACCATGAGTTGTCATCAATATAAAATAGATTTAAGAACGCAATTGAAATATTAGAATTCAAAATAAATATTATTATTATATTATTATATTATATAATAAGTAATAACTAACCTGCATTTGATTGTGTGGACCAATTACTTGATCGTGCAAAACATCATATTCCATAGTATATGAAACTTTTACTTCATCGAACATTAGTACCGTTAATTTTTCATAATCTTCTAAAGTTTCACCATTCAGTTTCATAATTTGTAGCACATCATGTAGTACACCATTTCTCATGTCAATGGTTTTAGCCCACCGGGGAAGACATGACAAGCCTATAACATAAATACTTTCACTAAAAAAATTATACAAAATAATAAATATGTTGTTTTTTTTACCAGGAAGAGGATAATGTAATTCATCCTTTACATAACTATAGGCTCTTTTACTAAAGTATCTAAGCGTAAATGCTTTGGAAACTTCTTCCCTAGACCAACGTACTCTTTTCTTTTTCTTAAGAATAAGATCCAGCTGATTTTGAGTGAGTACAGATGAAACTAATTTTCTAGCTTGGTTCTCAACAGTCTTTGTGTGGTCTAGAGATTGAATTTTAATTGCTTTCATGTTTTTTTTGGTTTTCTTTTAATAATGTATTTGTTGTATTTAATTTTTTTTGCAAAATGTTCATGTTGAGTCTAAGATTTTCATTGATTTTTTTGTAGTCTACTTCAGGTTGATTCAGTTGATTCTGTTCAGAAAATTTTGTTTTTAAAGCTTCATGTTCTTGTAGAAGACTATTATACAACTGTTCATAGTCCAAAATATTAGCTGCAGTACAACTATTTCAATCCACATCTACATTTGATTCATTTTGTTGTATTGTTGAAGATATGAGCTGGTCATGAGCCTAGAAACATAAATAGCATTGTATTATTGTGACAGGAAACATAATATTATAAAACATTAGGTAGATAAATATGTAATAATATTAAATATTTTAATGATTGTTGTTTTATAGACAATAGATTACATAAACTAGACCTAACCTAATAAGTAAATACTTTAAAGTAGAAATCTACTAGAAATTTAAGGTACTTATTGTTTTATCTACTATGTACAAAATATATCTACCATAGTTAAACAAAGAAATAAGTAGATTTACCTGTTTCTTATCTTTTACATTCATTCGATTTCGACGGTTTAACGAAGACTCGGATAGAGGAGTTTGTGAATGGTCCAGAGGTAGGTTTAATGAAGGTAAAACATTGTTTTTTAAATATTGTTTTTTTGGTTCATATTCCAACAGTTCCGCTTTCAAACCTCGTACAAAATCATTGTTTGTAAAATGATCAGAACAAATGTATGCTGTTTTAGGGTTCCAAACATCACCTCGCCTACATAAATGTTGCCACTTCTTTGACAGAATATCATCTTTGGGAAACCTTTAAATTAATATAACCTTAATGAGTTATTTAAAAATGTATATATTGCATAAATTCTTATGTAATATTATATAATTATATTTTATGTGTTCTTATGTAGTTTTGTACTATACCTATGAAATGACAAATCTTTTCTACCGCTGGTTTTAACCTTTCCGGAATAATTTGTGCATGTAGCAACCGCGCATGATGAACCTCCTCTTGGTTTGTTATTTGCCATTGTATAACTTAACAAATCGCAGAACAATAAATAATTAACAAGATTAATAAAAACAACTTTTAAATAAAAGTAATTTTACATAAACACATAATGCCGTATACTCATGGCATGTAAACAAAATTAAGTGTACGGCGGGTGACGTCACGGTCTGTTATTCCCCCACTACTAAAATTTGACATTATCGAGTTAAGACAACCTTTATATTCTATAAACCTTGGTATTACCCGACCTACTCCTCAGGGACATATTCAGATTGCCCCTCAAATATTTGTCCCCGGTGTCCTAGCTGGTGGCTCGAACACGGTGTCTGAGGACGAGATTTGCATGAACGATAATACAGGTTAGCTTAATTTTTTTCAAACCCGAATTAATTAGATTATTAAAATAATTTACCCGCCGTGGATTAATTACACAAAGATATATGTCGTTATATTATAAACCAACATGTTTTATTTATCACACACACACATAAGGTTGATTAGATTTTTAATAGATTCCACTTTTTTATTTTCATTAGATATTAATTAGGATTTTTTTTTTTAAAGATTCTTACACTACATGTGTAAATGGTAAACGGGATTCCACTGCAAACACCGTCTCGTTAGCTAGGGTGAAAAAAACTAGGATGGACATGGTTAAGACTCCTTGGTTCACTGAAATTTCCTCGTCTGCGAATCGAAAAATCGTGTGGTATTATGCCAAAATATTAACAACGTTCAAAATTATACAGACTTTCTCCGCTCGCTCATGCCTGAGCCTGAAAATTTATTAAAGACACGCATTCAACAAGGGGCGATTAAATTCAATTTGGAGCTTGAGGGCGTTCAAAACATCGGCGATAGAAATTTTCCCGGAAAGTAATATTGTAGAGATTTTAGAGAGAGCATATATAAAGTTGTTGAAGGAAGAAGAACAATATAAATCATTTTTATATTTTTATTTACACTACAGTCCATCGACGGGTTATTGCAAGGCATATATAGTTATATATATAGTTACCTGAATATATCGAAAGGAAACGGGGCACCATCAACCCGCAAAATGTAGACCAGGAATGTTTCAAGTGGGCGATTTTGGCGTGGCATGTGAAGGGGGAGGTGCTTGAGAACTTTCGCGATGTGTGTATTAAAACATACAACTTAGATCCTGCATACTACTTCACCGCCCCCGGTTTAAGTTCCCACGCAATGTTGAAGTATACGGGTAAGAAGTTGGAACTTCTGACAGATTACGATATGCTCTTGATGTTTGAGAACGGTTAGTATAATATTTATAAAATATGAATATAATATTAATCTTATTTATTTTTATAGGTATACGTGGTAGATTGGTGCAGGCCAGCATGCGGTATGACAAGACGAATAATGTAAAGACCCCGGACTACGATGATACGAAGGAGAAATCATGGATAATTTATTAGGACTGTAAGTATATTTTTAATATCTATATTTTATTTTAATACTTATAATTTTTTTTTTTAATTTTTATAGGTAATAACTTGTACGGATGGGAAATGTCACAGTACATGCCGTACGGTGGGTTCAAGTGGGTTGAACCTACATTGAATGGAATAGATGATTTGAACGAGACCTCCCCCATAGGACGTGTATATGAGGTGGATGTGACTTATCCAAAAGATTTGCATGATAAACACAACGACTTGCCTTTCTTGCCACAAAATAGTGTGCCGCGAAGATCGAATATACGGAAATTAATGGGAACGTTCGAGGAGAAAAAGAATTACATTATACACTACCGAAACCTGCAGCAGGCCATTAAAAACGGTCTTAAAGTAGATAAAGTAGGCGTTTATTTTACAACAATTATGCAATGAAAACATTTTTAACATTTTTTCTTATATACATACATAGAGTCATTGAGTTTAATCAGTTGGCATGGTTGGCTGATTACATCAAACTTAACACTGAGATGAGGAAGAAGGCTGGGAACGATTTTGAGAGGGATTTCTTTAAGCTAATGAATAACGCTGTATTTGGTAGGTTACTAATAAACTTTTTAAACATATTAAACTTTAAAATTTTACTTTTGTACAGGGAAAACTATGAAATCAAAACGCAAGCAAATGAAGATGGAGCTAGTGTCGTGTGAGAGGAGGTTGCAGAAACTTATTAACAAGAGCACATTCAAGCACTGTACTAGATATAATGATAACCTCTACGCTGTGGAGCTTGAGAACAAAATTATTAAATTTGATAAACCAATATATATATGTAACTATTACACACACACACACAAATATTATATTTTAATGTTATAAATTTCAAATTAATTGATTATTTTTTTTTATTATAGGTTTTGCGGTACTTGATATAAGTGAAACTCTTATGTATGAGTATCATTACGATGTCATGCAAAAACATTATGGC
>WHPZ01583405.1:0-15074 GCA_016617965.1 Macrosiphum rosae | reverse complement strand
TTATCGACATTTATAGGACAAAAAATTCAAAATTTGGTATGTCTTCAAATAGCTCAAACAGTGTCAAAATATTTTGAAAAATCTATCTTGTATGGAAAATGGTCATATAAATGTTTAGTGAAAATTCAAAGTATTTACGGTTATTGGTTTTTGAGTTACAACAAAAAAACAAAATATATTTAGCTAGAAATTGGTTCAAAAACTGGTTTTGTGTAAAAATGTTTTATAATTTTTTTTTTTGTTTTCCCGATGCTATTGAAAACTTCAGTGAATTTTCCATTTCGACCTCTTTAAAGTACCACCAAGATC
Organism: Macrosiphum rosae; assembly: GCA_016617965.1. Classification (NCBI taxonomy): domain Eukaryota; kingdom Metazoa; phylum Arthropoda; class Insecta; order Hemiptera; family Aphididae; genus Macrosiphum; species Macrosiphum rosae. Next base: position 14,765 of record WHPZ01583405.1, on the reverse strand, counting down.
CAATTTTAAAATTGAAAATTGAAGCATATTACTTTCTACTACTTTTCTTGCGTACCATACAATAAAACACATAGATACACACGAAATCATTGTAAAATTAATACATTCGTCGCTTCACTCAGAATCTAAAAAAAGTTAATTAAATAAATAACAAAGATTATGGTTTATTTTTTTTTTTGTGAGGAACTTATAACATATACTTACCTACATTAAAATCTAAATTTCTGAATATAAAGTTACTCATAATTGATTGTAAATTAGAATTAAAACTCGTATTTCATAATGTAATTTGGCTTAGATTATTTTTATTTTATTTTATTAAAACCTCGGCATCTGGTCCATTGGCCAAAACAGCTTTAGATAATTTTGTATGAATAATAAAGACATAAAGTAAGAAATAATACGATTTACTAGAAATTTGAAACATTTCATCTGTCTCAGAATCGAGTGATTAAGGGTAACTTATAAGTTATAACTATTTGTATCTATATTTGTAGGTAGGTACTGAAAAACACAATCAGCAAAATGTACTATCATAACGAGTAACCTATAGAATATTTTGAATGCACGTTTTGCTTTTATTATAAAATAGAAATTCGTAAAACTGTATTTCAAACCGTATTCAAGCACGGAATAAAGTTCCATTGGACCCCAGAACACTGCTGCAGACACTCAACCATTTAAATTTTAATACTCTAATTTCAACCAATCATATTAAAGAAAATATTAATTACTCTGTTTATACGGTTTTATATAATTTTTAATTGTAGTTTATGGATACTCATTATTATAATATTTATTACCTATCAATCATTTTTGGCAATCAGCTGATGAATACAACGATATACCTAATACTATAGCCATAGAGACATAGAGTTTATTATATATGATCATCGCTTTTGGAGCATCCATCTATGTCAAAATCGATATTTTCGGGTAACCTCTTTACAGATAGGTAGGTACCTATTATTTTATTATACTTTCGATTCCTTTAAATCATGTTTTTAGATTGTTTCTTTATATTTTTTTCAGCTACCAATTAATAACTGCTTTTATTGTTATTACATCGAAATTACACATGCCAAAGATCAATTGACACAAAGTTTAATAACTATTTATGTAAACCATCAAACACATTTGTTTTTAATTGTATAGGTATTGATTTATTTTTATTTATTTTAAGTCGGTTTTATCCACAATGGGAATTTCAAAGAAGAAGAAAAGGGAGGAAAAGTTTGAATACGTGGTAAGTCTACTATAAAATAAAAATATATAACATTAATTATTACATTATCGAACATGTATTTTATTTTCGATTAAATAATCTCATGTTCAACTGCAAATGACAATTGTTAAGTAAATTTACTTTTTAGAATAACATTAATATATTATTATTATGTGTAGCTGTATAACGTACCTAAGTAAAATGAGCGATTATAATATACTAAGGTCATCTAACCGGTACTATTTTAGGTATCTTTGGTTTTTTTTTGTTTTTATTAAGCCCGGTGACTATGGCCATTAGTTGTTTTGGTTTTGTAGGTTTTTTATGTCGGTAGGGGGAGGAACACGTGTGTGTTTTGATTGGGCACCCGTAGGTATCTGCCATGCCAGGGTAGGGGATGACGGCACTTGTTCTCCGGACACCTTAACTTTCCCGAAGAAAAATGCCTCCCATGACCGAGGTATCGAGCCAGCATAGACTCCATCGCAGCCAACGCCTTAGACCGCTCGGCCACTCCATCCCCCCAGTGGTTATTATTATCTGCTAGCAATGACTAGTATAATAATATTATGTAAGGCCAATATTACAAAAGTGCTTACATTAAGAAGTAGTTACGTAAATGTATATAAAAAAGTTTGGCTATAAAATGTTATCACCTATATGATCGTATCGTTTACTTATAAATGTGCCATAATTTTGGTAATCAGACATTTACTTTTCATCTTGCCTCTCCCCGACTAGGATAATTTCCACCGCCGCAAAATTAAATGTTCAACTATTGGACTACTGTCTATGCATCTTGGATTTTCACAGTTTGATGGATATAAAGTCTGTTAAAAGATGTTGGAAATTCGTACAAGTACTATTAGTGGCGTAGCCAGGAATTTTGTATGTGAGGGGCGAAGTCTCGATAAAAAAATACAAAAAATACAAATGCAATATGTCTTTTATTTACACTTTTTATTTTTTTATTAATCATGATAAAATTCTAAGGTCAACACTATGCCTCCTTAGCCACCCTCCCTGGCTACGCCACTGAGTACTATGACATAGTATAGGTTCTCATATTGTCATTCAAAACGTGTAAACAATATTTTGCCCGATAGATAATAAATTAATATCGTTACAATATTATTATAGTCTATTATAGTGCGTATAATGTGTTTATTTACATTTGGGAGATTTGGGAAAAACAAAATACTTACGACTTATCGGCTATGACATTTTATATACGTATATATACACAATAATCAATTCATGTCACATTGTCACGAGGATAGATATTGGCAATCACTGCTTGCTAGGAGGGTCCTTCTCTTAAACGAATAATATACAGTACACCCGTAATATATAATACATAAATTTATGACAATATGTTATTGTTTTTATTGTACTTTGTCCACCTGCAGCTTATTCTGTATAATATTAAATATTATACATATTGTGTAGGTGTAGGTACATCAATCGCATATATTTTTTATGAAAATCGCATTCGTGTCCAATATAATGCTCCTTATATGACGTGTATAAAGTTAGGGCGAAATGCAACGAATAAAGTATATCAGATGGAAAGAATATGTTATAATATAATATATATGTACGACAGATACCTTAGACAACATAATATGACACATTATTCTATTTCTAAAGCGATAGAAAAAATACACATCATTTATCTTTACGCGAAAATAAGCGTTTCGTCTGTACACATTTATTTCTGCCATATAAAAGCTGTAAGGTTTATTTTAATAATTATGAACATCGATTTTTTTTTGTATGTATTCACCGTTTAACAACGTTCGTAGGTATACGTCAAGTGTCAACACAATCAACTATACTTAGTTTTAAGTTAACATTTCACTATACAAACCTACAATGGAAATGTCACGATAATAATACAACGTTTACAATAAATGATAATTCTTCGGTAAACCAAATTGACATACTGTAAAAATAAGTGCATTTGAGTGGTAGGTACTAACAAGACGAACTTTCAACTTGAAAATATATATATGCTGTAAATAACAAGAAATAATACTATTGTTATAATAATAATAATTATACGTTAACCGTGTTTACGTAGGTTATTCGTAATTCCTCTTTACAAAAAAACCATCCTTTTCTTCTTTTCTACCATTGTATCGTATACGCGTTAAATGTACCAATAATGTTGGTTTTTTATTTATATTTAACAATTTAAATTGTATGTAAATTATTTTATATTATACAGTAAACTTAAATATTACATAGGTATTGTAAAATAAAAGTAGGTTTAAAATACCAATCACTAGGTTAAATAAAATTATTCTTAACACAAATGTTTATCACTACAACCATTAGTGTATTAAAAATTTAAAGCCAATGTGAATAATATCGTTCTAATGGGGACAATAAAACGAGTATAGCCAACCCAAAAATAAAATCTCTGATGTATCTAGTACCTATTGGCTATTACTGATCATTCCAGCTACTTATGCGAAGTGAAGGAGCAGCAATTGATTTTGGTGGAAATGTGAATCGGATGTAGACCTATTGACATTGGGTAAACAATGAATGTCTAAACCCTATTATCTATATTCTATATCATATTATTATTGTTCATGGGAAAGTAGGCACACACACCATAGTATAATTTTTTAACCAGAATTATTCTTTTCTTTCCAATAAAATGTGCATTATAAATTAAGGTAATATTGACATTTTATATTCATAATATTGTAACATGATGTTTAAAAAATAATAAATAATATGCACGTTTGAAAAATAATATAGTCCGAAAAATAGCTTTTTACAAAAATGTAAAATACAGCTTAGCATATTATAATAATAATTAATAATATAATAAATAATATATAAAAAGATTAAATAATATTTTGAACATTCGTATTCGTGTATAAAATATTCTTAGGGAAAATATAAGACGAAGAATATGGATTCACTTTTCACTCTATAAACATTAATTTGCATGAATACGGTTTGTGTAATTGTGTAATATGATTTATTTTTATTTTACATACAAGGTTCGACTACGAAAGTCATTAGCCGCATAATATAATTTAAAAATACGTTATTTTCATATATTAATCCATCATTATTTAAAAGAAAGATTTTAATTTCATATTAATAAGGAATAAATTGGAACTCGAATTCATACTGATTCTATTCCTATATACTCATCATTAATGGGTCTCTTAATAGTATATTTAAAGCAATCATTCTGTCTGTCTTTAAACTGAATAATAATTAGTAAAGTTCAAAGAAGCAACAACAATCGGCATCACGCATCCTCCCAATTGACTAAACCAATTCGACTAAAGATATTACTGTATTCTGTTATAAACGCAGCAGATGGGCAGACTAAGAGTAAATGTATAATATTATAGATTGTTGACTGTATAAATATAAACGAAGGGATGTAATACACAAGCAGTTTGTTTGTCTATAAAGGATTTCCAATAAGGCGAAATGAATTTCGTTAAAATATTAAAAAATATCCTTTGGCTACAATAATTTTATAATCAAATCATGCGGCGATAGGAAAAGTGAATAATTATATTCATCGGATACACTCCGATGATGTTGTTTTGCGTGACGTCTGTCGCATAATGTATAATGAATGAAAAATGGGAAATGTATCATTTCCCAATATACAAGTACACAATTACTCTGCGTTCGAGATGAAAATCAATTCCATTGCGGTAGGCATAATATTTTTAATTTCAATGTCATTGAAAACCGCATATTTTACTTTCTCGTTTCTAACGGACCACTTGTCACAATTACTAACAATTAACAAAAGTATCAGACGTATACAACACCGTAGATAGGTACATCTTATTATTATAGTTTTGATGACTGGACACGTCATGTTATTTGAATTAATCGCGGTCGGTCGGTTAGGTTTACGACGATTATTCTCTGGATTGCCGTGTGTTTAACAAGCAAAATGCTCGCACACAACTATGATTTCATTTGAAAAATTTCCGTCACATAGTAGACAGTATATTATTATTATGCATACGTCCGACTTTAGCGTCGTCACTCGTCATATTATTATGTTTATTTAGTTTATTATGATAAATATTTATTTGTGAGATTCAATTGTTAGCATTGCGTTTTGACATGATAATATAATACGAGGGCACAGTAGTGTATAGATAATAATTACAGGCACGTAAAACATAAATTGAACTAAATTTTAGATTTTATAATTACGTTTATTAAGTCGTGCGTTAAAATAGCTTATTATTATATTTTATTATTATAAATAGTTTATTAAATTATGATTATTTTATAAAATGATAACTCTCGTGAGCGATTTCCCGATTATTGTTAAAATATTTTTTGATGTTTAAACCACCAGGCTTGTTTAATTGTGCTATACTTGTTCCTATACTCTTGTACTATACTTATGCTACACTCCAATTAAAAATAATCCTAATGTTAAAAAGAATCTTGCAAATCGAAATACAAAACGTTAGTACCTATATTATATATCTCAACATTTAGATTTAAATATTTTATGAATTAGGTGTTATTTTATATAATATAAAACTGAACTTGGCATTGAGTAATTATTTAATATTTAACTTTAGATTTTGCATATTGTATGTTTAGTATTGTTTTAAACTATGTTTAATTTATATTGTTTAACTGTTTTTATGTATGAACTCTGGTCCCAATATTTCACTAGTTAATATCATCTTTGAGGATTCGCAAAAATATATCATTATAGATATTTTGTTTCGTATAATCATCTTTAAAATTATTCTTATATTTGGGTACTTAACTTTTTATGTTTGGTCTCTGCATGTCTATTTTAGAAAATTGCATGGTTTGGTCTTTAATTGTTTTAGTTTAGTCAATATCTGTACAGTTGAAAATACTATAAACCTTATTTCTTAATTATTAATTTGTACAGTTTGTGTAGCTCAGTGCTTTATGGACTCTTAGGTATACCTACTTACTTATATAACATTTAGAATTTATACACAATTGTAACTATTTTTTCGGTTTGTTTCTCTCAAATAATTATTAATTTAATTTCAATAATATGTAACAACTAACAATTAATTGTTCGTAACAAATTAACGACGTTTTTAATATTATTATTCTAATTAGGTAATATGAAATAATTATACTAGTCAATGTTAATGTTTTTTTTTAGTATGACTTGTATAGTATGTATTGTATATTAATGTAATGTTTTCAGAATTAACACACTGCATTTAATAAATCATTTAAATAGTATGAAACTATAAAAGAAAAAACAAGAATATTTGATATTTTTTTGTGTAAAAAAAAAAATGAATTGGTATTTTAAGCCTAAATATATGCAATTTGTTACATATCCCTATCAAATACTGTAATATGAGTATACATAAGATATGATTGCGTTTATGGTTAAAAATTATTTTTTAATTTGACTAAACAAATAAAGGAACTGTTTGGTATTTTTTTTACCATAATTTTAAGCATAACTACCTACATTCATGTTTGTTTTGTGACACGATTTTTATATAGCTTACATTTCTGAGCTATGTTATTTTTACATGACTTTTACGTTACTTCCTTAATTGTAGTATATAAAAACAAATTATACTACTTGTATAGGTAATCGTTATTAGTTTTATATTATTTAACTTTTTTAGCGCAATTTAAATGGCACTGAACCGAATGATGAATATCATGTATTGTGTGTGTGTTCTAAAACGGAAACTAATCTATGTTTTAAGGCCATCAATTCTGGGCAGGAAATACACTTTGAGTGACTAAAATACCGATGAAATGTGTTAAAAAAATTATATAACTATTGATAAAAATAATGTAAAGGATTGTAAATTAGTTTCCGTTTTAGAAATATTACATAAACGTTTTAACTATAATTCCCTAACATTTCATAGATCATAATTTATTGTTAATAAGATAATATAATATGTTTTGACGGTGCTATAGAAAATAGTATTAATAGGTAACAATGTAATGTATTTGATATAAATGTGTCTTTTAAAGCAATTTCTAAAATTAAAACATATTTTCGGCCAAATCTTATTTAAACATATTATTTAAATTTAAATGTATTTAGTAAGTGACAAAATGCACACTGCACATTATATAATTCTTGAGTCTTATTTTATCGTTAAAATTAATATATGATAATTACAATCTATTACCTAAAGGAATTTAGCGATTATTGTTATTATTATGTTTTTTTATCGTGTACAAGACTTGGTTTAATTTTAATTTTCACGTTTTCGAATTTAAAAGATTTGCTATAAGTAAAAACAAAATAAGCTTAGCACATAATATGTATCTTAACTAATGTATTTTTTAGAAATTATTCATATAGAATAACACTTTGAACAATTTTTGAAGTGCAACATACATTTAATGGCATTCGCGTTCTGCAGATTGCAGATACAACAAAACGTGATTTTCAATTTCAAAATTGAAAATCTATGTCGTTATTCAACTCAATATATATTGAGTTGTAAAGATAAATTTACCACCAACTTTTGAATTCGTTTTGTCGTGTTATCGAGCTCGCAATGCACATAAAATGTTTTATATTATGTCGGTTACGTGTAAGAAAATATAAAAATAATATTTTAAGAATAACAATAAATTGAAAGATATAATATAATACAATAAAATAAAACCCACACAGTGCCTCATTGCTTTCATCGACTGCAGTACTAAATTAAATAAATAAAAAGGACCTACACACAGTAATAATGTATATAGGTATAAGTCGTCCGACTTAAGGCGAACGTCATAAAATCAAAACAATTTGTCTCTACCGGAACAACCGCTACCGGTTCAATGCAATTTTCTTTATATAGAATAAAAATGAAAAATTGTTTTTACCAATTCCTTTCTATACATACGCTATACGTCTATACATACACATTCGATTTTCTAGATTTATTCAAATAGTTTTAGTAATAATAATTGTTTAAGTATACAATATTGGCGGTACGGATAGAATGGCCAATTTCTTTCGAATAAACTTCACGGCACAAGAATGTCGCACACGTCGAATATAATACAAAATTGAAAACATCGCCAAAAAATTTTAACTCGCACCTACCTACAAAATAAATTCAGCATAAAAATACAAAAAAAATAATTGTAATAGTGAGGCAGATGCCGTTTGCGGGTTGGAAAAAAATTTAACTATTTGCCGTGACAATATTTTATTCAGAATCTACTCGTACACAATTATCATTATTATTTGAACGAAAGTGTACGTTTTGTCGTTTTGGTTGGCGATTTTTAAATGATAGACATAAAACTGAAAAGAAATCCTAATCCGACGCAACGACCTGTGAACACAATTACAGATGAAGAATCACCAATATAACGACTTCAGATATTATAATTTTCTCTCAGAATTAAATCGTAATAATTGAATCTATCACTTGTACGTCTTATAATAATGGCTTGAAAATTAGCGATATTGATGTCACGACTATTGTAATTCATACAAATTCTGCAATATTCATATATTATGTATATATATATGTATTATAATATTCGCATTTTAAATTTGTAAACTAACGTTTTCATAATTTTAAATTAAACGCGCACGGTGCACTATATTATATTGTAATCGTAGATGGTACCTAAATCTAAACTCTGATATAACTCTATAATTTTCATCCGTTATACCTCGTTTGCTCAATAATCGTAATATACATATAGTCAAATAATTAGTCATATATACATCGCATGCCATTACCTATGTAATATATTATGACGTCTATCGTTACCGCATATAATAACAAACAACAAATTAAGGCGTTCCCTACAAGATGTTTAGCTTAAAATTAACAAACTTCAATACAGTGTAAATTCGGGACAGATATGTAGGTCCTATAAACCGCACAGTACCTACGGTTATACGATATATATATACGATTTATTTTTGTCCATCACATAGTTTTTACGCTATATTTTTTGTTACCATACTATCGTTGAACTACCTCATTGGTACCATAACTTATGCGGTCAACAGACGTATAAAAAATTACACACGTACGTTAGACGGAAAACGGAAAACGGTAATTTACTTTGAGCGCGTGTGAATTATATAAAATAATTAGCGAAAGTTTCTCAAGACTTGTGTAAATGGATTACGACGCGTCCTGCAAGATATGTATATGTCGCCCGTGAAAAACACATACATATTATGACATGGTATGTGTGTACAAGCTATATAGTTTTAAATTTTCCCGCCGTCGAGGAACTTATAAAAAGACTTATAAATAGCATATTTTGTCGCTTCTACAGCAGCGACGCTTCGGGAAGACCTATTAATCTGCGAATTTAGCATTTAATTTTTATTTATTCCAAAACAAATACTCACCTTGCGAATGCACCATTTGCTGTAGGATAGCGAGCAGAGTGTATACTATGTCGACCGGTCTTAACATGATTCGGGGAAAAACTCGCGAGAGATTGAGCGCAGAAAGAAACCGAACTCCTGAATTTCCCCCCGGTCGGCCGCGACGATATTTACCTATCTGTGTCGGTTAATCGCATTTTAAAAACGCATAATATAGAACTATAATACGAAACCAAAAAATTAACAAGAGAATTAAACACAAACGTCAGTCCGATCGGATTAATTTGTATAATATAATTGTTATAGACTTAAATGTTTATTTTTTTTGGCAAACGGCCACCACTATTTGTTTACGACTAAACCGCTAAAAAACCGTTAAGTTCCTCGGCGGTAGATTGGCGACCGCCACCACCACCACTTTCACCTTCACGCCCGCGACGTGCTGCAGAAAGCGAAAAACCAAGACGTAAGGTTCAATGTCGTTGTCATAATGATTCCCCCTCCCCTCCCTCATAAATTAATAAGGGCCGACTGTATAGTTTTACACTTGGGAGCTGAACGATATTAATTATCCGTAAATCACTATCCGCGGATACCTACATTATAATATTATCGTACGCTATATGCGATTTTGTTTGATCTGATTATGCGGTCGCAATATCGCAGTTTAGGACAATAGTGATGCTAATATTATACTAATTCCATCGACCCGTTCAATTACAATGATATAAGTCTTATTATGGTATGAGCTGTTGTTGAGTTCACAGAAACGTTTGATATTATATGTATAAATCTGCATGTACATATTTAGGTACCTATTCGAATTTTGTACCGCATTTCATAAATTCAAATCGTATTAAGTACTTTTAAATTTTAATTTATAACCGTACCTACAATTATTGATAACCACAATAAAAACATTCTTAAACTTACTTTAAGTCGTGTTGTACCTACTTAAGTCCGGTTGTGGTAAGGCCGGAAGGGTCTTATTCACGCTTTATTGTGAATACTGCCTACCTACTATAATACTGTCCACCTGCACGTTTCATTAAATAGGTATGTTATAATATTTCATTACATGTCTTATACAATTAGGACATTTTGAAATAATAATTCAAAATTTAAAATTAAAATTGTTCGGCAAATTTCCAAGAAATTTATTTCAGGGGTAAAAATACTAAATATGTGTTAATAACTTATCTACCTATACCAATTCGAAAAGGAAACTGAATGTTTTTCAATGGTGAGTTTTTTTTTATAGAAATAGTTAAAATAAAATATTACGATGATTTACCTTTTGTTAGAAGAAGCACCTAATATGTAGTAATGACACTTCCTAAACCAATAATTTAATTAAAATTACAGTTTCCTATAATTTAAAAAACCTTCATTGACATCGAGATTCAAATTTATATCATTCATTATATTGTAAGATAATAACCCTGCATTTGTTATTTTTTCGTATTATAGGCTCAACGATATTGTGGATTTTTGTTTTTTAATGTTTTCGTTATAACGGATATTATTAAAAATATTATATTTTTTCATAAACCAAGATGTATTGTTTATTATTACGAAACATCCATTAAAATATTATATCGTTGTTTAAATAATGTATGGTAATATAATATTTTTTTAATATAAATCGCACGTGCTGCCACGATATTAGTTCTGTTGAAAATTATTAAATCCTGTATAAAAAATTGAACGTTATACATTAATTTATTAGTTTACGACTATTCATACATTTATTTATGACAGCCAAATTTATAACACTATAACTGTTGCAGGTTTACATAGATTTATGTTATTATTAATAATAATATTGATTTAAATTATAGAAATTTTCGATGATTACAATATTATTATATAATATATATTACTCGTATAATTTACCATGTTATGTCATGTTCTCATCAAAAACTATTCATTGTCATAATAATATTGTACTAATGATATTTTCATCGTTTCGTCCTCGTTTTACATAAAGATCCATGCAATAGTTAAGTTGTACACACAGATTAGTAATATAAATAATTGTCGAGTTCGGTAAAAGAGTAATTTTCTTGTTTCTTTTAACTTTCTCTTAATCTTTATAGTCTGTATTCTCGTGTTAATTTTAAGTTAGTCTATAATTAAATTAACCATTCTATTCAAAATTTAACGTTAAAACAATCTGTAATTTCTTCCTTTTGGCTTAGCCGCTTCTTAGGTATACCGTTTAAAGGTATTCGTTTTAATACGAGACCCAGCATTTTGTTTATTTAAATCATTACCTACCTACAACAATTGTATTCATGCCAAAACTCAAAGAGTGCATTAGAAAATTGTTATAAAACAATCTGTGAACTATTTAAGTAATAGGTAAATATTTTATTGTTTGTAAAATAAATTGCACTATTCAAATATTTTTTTAGTTTTAATTATTTATTATATCTACAGAAGCCATGCAACTTATTATAGTGCATTTATTCAACTGATTCAAATTCGTTAAATATATACATTTGTGTATACCTACGTTTTCCCACGGGCTAATGAAACGAAACATAATCGCTCGTTCAAAATCACGTTGTGTTGAGTATAAATATAAATGGCTATATCGCGGTTTTATTGTTTAAAATTTTTAATGCTTGAATTGCGACATCAACCCCTCAGGATGATTCACCAAGCATGGTCACCCCAATTTTTCCCTTTTATAATTAATTCTAATTATTGGAATTTTTAAATAAATTATAATATATATTTTAAAGACCTTATTTTCATATAAGTACTTAAGATTTTTGTGCTAATTAAGGAGTACCCATTTCAGAAGACTACTGCTGAGTGACACTTGTAACTTCTGCTTTTTAAATGAGAAGCCTCCCCCTTTTTATTGTAAATTATTAAGTGGATAATGTTTTTTTGAAAACAAACTCTTATAACACGAAAATACAAAATTAAATAACTCAAAAACTACACTTTCGAATTTTGATTTTGATACGTCAACATTTTCAGAAAAGTCATCCGCTTATAATAATATTTATTTACAATAAAAAATAGAAGTTCTCATTCGAAAAACAGAAATTTGTATCCCCACAAAACACTCCTTCAATAGTACTTACAAAATAATTTCAATAATTTTGTAATATGGTCTTTAAGTATACTTCAAAATTCTAAAAATCAGGTTTTGAATAAGTGAATTTTGAAGAAAAAGAGGTGAACATGTTTGGTGAATCACCCGCTGTATAGAAATTTTATTCTTCCTATACATACATTTTTAGCCACAGACTTAGACGTAGGTCCATAGATAAATATGTCCGAAATTCCAATTATACTCTTTAATATTGATAACTGTGGTCAACCTCTGAAGGATTTTTGATTTTACAAAATTGTCGCGTACCGGGTGAATCATATAAATCAACGGACGATCATTATCTGTCAGCTAGTCCCAATGCTCGTCGATAACTATATTATACTGTATAATAATAATAATGAAAAATCATAACACTATTACGTGACTTGATGGCTGAAACTAATACGATAACACGCGAAAAATATTAACCTTGAATCAAAAAAAATAGGTACACGTCTCGCTCTTGACCGACAAAACGCATTATCATAATGATATTATTGGCAATCGATCGTTAAAAACGGTTGATAGTAGGTGAATCCGAAATAATTAAAACATTTTAAGCCGATTTTTGTCTCGATATTTGCGATAGCCACGAATTCACACTGTATATTGTACAGTTTATTTACTAAAATTCATATAATATAATTATAATAATTATATAGTACCTATATATAGTATATACGTTACAGCTATACGACTTATATATAAATTTATAACTTATAAACTTGTATAAATTTCAAAATTCATAATATACATGCATTTCACATATTGTATAAATGTATAATACAATAAGTGCCGTTTTGGGCCAAAATGAATCATGCCTAAATGTTTAACTGGTCGCATTAAATGTAATTATGTATACATTATGATCAATCAAAACTCATTGGGATCAGATACAGTAATTAATATTGGGGAGATGACTGCTATTAGGTTAGCTTAAGTACTGTAAATAACTATTTAGGAACGCGTTAAACTTAACAATAGCCATTTGCTTGCATTTATAAATTAAATTAGTTGACAACTTAATTTGTATGTCATGTAGGTAAATTAGGTATATTGTATAGGTATACAGTATACACCAGTTACCGTACCTATGTATAACGCAATTAACTCAACACTATTATATTTTTACGCAACTATATATACCTGTTATATGTAAAATAATATAGGTAGGTATATAGGCATTAGGTGCCGAATCGAGCTGTCGCTTACACTTTTTTACCTTTTAAAAATTGTTCGATCATTTTTATAAAACTGGGACATCAAATAAACTTATGTTGAACAAGAAAAATTCAATATACGGTATACCTACACTTTTGGTCTTTAGTTGATGACCCTCAAAGGTTCCAAAATGCTGAGAGTAAGTTATTGGTTAAAATAAATAAATTATAACCATACAATTATTGAAAGAAAAAAAATGCCATAAGTATAAGTATTTAGTTAGGTAATTAAACGATAATTATTATTACATTACACAATAATATACTATAAAAATCAATAACCCGTTGCGTTTAAAAATCAAAATGTCTAGGCCCAAAATAATATTTTTTAGAGACTTAAACTGTATTATATAAGCATTTGCCATATTTTAAAACTAAAATATTAGTTTTTATAAAAAATGTATTAATTTTCAAAAATACATAGTTCAACGATGTGAGTTCTAATGTAAACTATATTATTTAAATATTTTTAAGCAAAATGTCGATTTTTAAACTTTAAAGAAATATCAGTTCGTTTATTTTATTTACTCAACACTTGCTTTTATCAGCAAATATCAAACGCAGATAAATGGTTAAGAATATTTATGTGAAATTCTATACATAAAATCCTTTTAGTATAACGAAATCCATATTTATATAGCATTTAGCAATTCGAATAGAAAAAAGCACATTACAACGGTCGTATGCTAATTAAAAAAGGTATTTTTATAAAAACAAACCGTTTTGAAAAGGCTGTTGAAAGAAAACTTAATGTGTAAAAGAAAAAGAGTCAAAGTAAAAAAACCATTAAACATTATGTATATTATCAAAAAGATAAATATTTTACAAGATTTATTTTTACTGTTTGATTACGATTTATAT
>WHPZ01583404.1:0-17245 GCA_016617965.1 Macrosiphum rosae | reverse complement strand
AGACTCACTTTCCTCACTCACGAGCCTCAAAAACCCCTTCAACACTACAGATATAGCAAAACTTATACTTCAAAAAACTAGCCTACCATATCAGACAGGAATCAAAATTTCACTAGTATGGATCCCGGGGCACAGCGACATAGAGGGCAATGAAAAGGCAGATCAAGATGCCAAGAAAGCAGCAGAGCACACTGATATACCCATATTAAATATTACTACATTCGCAGACATAAAAAACCAGATTAAAGAACTGACTAAATCAAATGGCAAACACTGGCTCGGACAAATCACTAAATTGAGAAAAATCAAAACACCATATTCAGTTGGCCCAATTTCCTCACGAAACGAAGAGAAAGAATAATCATTAAAAGACTTCGCATCGGGCATACTCGACTAACCCACGGTTACCTCATGTCAAAAGACGAAAAACCTATCTGCACAACATGTGGTACCGAACTAACAGTTCATCATATCCTCACAGAATTAATTAGTAAGTACCTAGTATTTAAAAATATCATAAAGTGATAAAATGTTTAAGTAACCTCAACTTAATAACATTTATGAATTAAAAAATAAACCAATACAACACTGTTACAGTAATCAATATAATATTTTCGTTATGTAGTTTAATATATTAAATACAAAAATCAAAAAGAAATAACGAATAATATTTCCTATTTTATTCCACAAATAATTATCATTTAGTTTAGGTAGGTATAAATAATTTGAAAATATGTTGTTGCTCAACGTATAAATTAAGTTTATTAGTCGTCTGTTACTTTTCTCTTGTTTTTTTTTTATAAAAGTAATAATATAAATTATACAAGAATGAGCGTATTATACAATACATTAGGTTAATAAAGGTCATATAGGTTACGTACTTCAGTTAATGTCGATTGATAAGAGTTTAAATTGTCGTACCTATACGGGCTATAGGCTATATTATAAAAAGCCATTAGTTGGGATTTATAAAAAAAATGCAGTTAACTATAGATTTGTTTATGTTTTTGTCATTGTAAACCCAAACCGACCCGACCAAAATATTCGAAAAGACATTAAGGAGAGTTTTGTTAACGTTTTTAAAATCTAAATTATTTAAATAACTATCTACCCAGTCCATCTCGAACATACGCAGTGCACCCAAGGAAACCTATGGGGAAACCATAGTACATATAGGTGCACATAAATATATCCGGAATACCCTTATTATACGCATAATGTATAGTGTGTAAAATGCAAATGTAGTGGTTAGGATTTATCATTAAAAAAAACTAAATTCAATTCAATTAGGATGTTTATGTTGGATGCACCAAAGACGATAATCATCAACGGTACGCTGTTTGCCTTCGCCTACATTTAGATACCTACATAGTATAAGGGGGAGCATAAAAATCGTTTGGCGATTGGGATCTCCGATCGTTTTTGTGCACATTGACTATAATATTATAATATTCTTTGGGGCAGACGAATAGTTCTATATAGCCGTCAGGTTAGGAGTATTTTATTGTAATTGTTATTGTTTTCGTTCTTGTGTATAATAATATACGTTTGGAAATCTATAGCGCGGACGATGCGTATGTACGCAGCCACTTCGACGACGCTGCGGTACGATAGAAACAACCGAAGTCAATTATACGGACTGCTGACTGCTGCTTTTTAATAAACGTATGTATACATTCAACATTGTACTATAAATAATATATATTATACCAAGTGTATGTAAGCTTCATTTATCGTGTGTGTAAATAATAAGAGATACCTTATATATTATATTAAATATATCATAATACGTTTTACGTTGACGATGACGCCACGCCGCCTGCACTGTTATACCTCCGCCGACGCCACTATACAGAATACCTCCGACGCCGCCACCGATTTCACTACAGACGCCACCACCCGTCGATCGAAAGTGTATATAGTTTATAAAATAATATATATAACACACCACTTTATCCTTATATACAATATACATATCTATATATTGGTAGAATTCGACCAAGCCTAATGCCTGTACGTGGTGACCAGACAACATACGTCATCCAACCGTACACGATAACCGATCCTTCGACTTTTCCGGTCCGAATCATTTTTATTTTATCAATCAAAAAACAATTACGAAATCCTATATACAATTCCGGCCAGTGTTCGACAGCCCAATACTAAGAACACTTAGGTAATGGAAGGTGGGTGAATACGGTGACCGTATAAATACTATATCATCCAGACAATTATTTCTTCTCCTAGGTACCTAAGTTTTCAGTATTTCAAAGATTGTTTTTTCTCAGAGCTAATAGATATTTTTTTCCTTTTAAACTAATCGGTAATCTCCCTATACGAATTGTATCATCTACAAATTGGAATATAATAGGTAGTTCTAAGTTTCTCTGCAGACTAAGAAGAAGCTACAATATATGTGAATCGCGGAAAAAAGTCCCAGAAAAAAATGTCAGATAAAAAAGAATGAAAAAATATCAAAATTGAAGTATATAAATATGTTAAAATTGTATTGAAAAATCCATTACAGAAATCAAAGTTGGATTAGTTATGTTTAAATTGGTTTTTAAAAAACATGGACACTTAGAGCTGTTTTTTGAACACCTCCAACGAATAAAATTAGAACATTCTTTGTGGAAATTGTACAAAAATCTCTTATGCGCAACCTGAGGGTATTTTTTGTCAGAATTAATTAACTTAATTTTAAACTTGTTCGTAAACTGAGAAAAACACATAAAATTCGAAAACAAACGTATAAGCGATACGATACGATACCACATACGATGTCATCCAAAAGACTAAATGGTCTTGTAATGACCAACACAAGACTGGCAACAGTCTCATTATCTATATATCATGACTGTATCTGATAAACAATTATAAAGTGTTAGGAGTACGTGAAAAACACGGATCAAGGGGTATCACATAATAATGTCACTATAATTGTATCGCACACGAGAATGAACTACTGATAGTACTGTGTATTACTACGCGATTATTTAATATACTAGGTATTATAATATATTGATATTTGATACCATGGCTATATCGTTCGTCCGTCAGTCCGTCATCGTGTATACTGTATATTATGGTATAATGTAATTATTGCTGTATAGGTACGTTTATTTTGTACCTATGCACATAAAATATATATATATAGTATACTCAATACTGACATTGACATACTGCAGTATATGGTGTATACGCATGTTATATAAATATAATGTGTAAATGATACATTTGTATATTACGCAGTATATAATAATATGTGTTCGTCCGTCCGTCGTGTGTGTGGTACCTTTGTAATCTTTGAAGGAAAGCCGAAAGCCGGTTATAAAATTCTGATAGAAAATTAAATTCTTAAAACTTCTACCCATCACCTCCTACATACCTATATTATAACATTCTACATAGGTGGCGTATATTGACGTATACACGTATTGTACAATACGATATACTTATGGGCCAAGATATAATGCCTATCGTGTGTGTGTGTGTGTGTGTGTGTATATATATATATATTCGTTTGTAGGTACCTATGTATGGCGTGTGACGTGTGTATACACTACATAATATATAATATATCGATACACGTAGGCGTCAAACAGCGCGGAACGTTGATGTCGTTTGTTCCGGAGACTTATAGTGTTCCATAATGTGTTTGTGGTGCCGTGCTATAATAGGATAGCCGTGGCGATAGCTGTTATACCCGAACCCGCAGTAGGAGCTAAGACCCTTTTATAGTTCCTGTTTCCATTATAGTGTTATTTGTTGCAGTGCCGCCTAAAAGCCGCGTTAAATGTGTCTTATTAATCATTGCCGACCAGTCCTTTTCGGCGCCGAGCACATAAGATACGACTACACGCTGTCATTATTTTTATGTCAACCGCCGCGCACAGTTACGTACCTACCTATGTCTCAAAACTCGAGTACAAGGGAGGTGTATACAGAGCAAGCAGGCATTAAATAAGAAACTACACAGACTCGCACGATTCAAACACAGTGGGCACACCCATATAATATTATTATATTAACCCCGAGATAGCTGATTTCCATTTTATATAATGTTAATGTAATAATGCGTAAGATACAAATGCGAGACATCGTCGTTTTTGAAAAAAACAATATTTTTTCAATATAATTGATTTTCTCTTGAAACTACCGCCGCCTTTATACATTTAAACTCATTATTATTATTTTTATGGCGGCATGTACTTAATTCCCGAAAACCATTATCGAGATATGTCGCCTCGTCTAGAACGAATATTATAGGTATACATTTATTGAGGTACCTACATCGTTGGCCAACGAATGTTTTCCCATTTTTTTTATTGACAAAATATTTTATTGACCTACCGTGCGGTAAAGATGAAAGAATTTCAGGTTCAGTAACAAAAAAAGCGATTTAACAAATTCATAGTTCAACCTTGATTAAATTAAATTAAATAAATATCATAGCAACTTAAAATACCTACATAATTTTGTATTTTAAATACTCGAATTTTTATTGCGTTTCATAATATGGATATTTTAGATTCATAACGGTTTTACAATATTCTACCTGTGAGAATTTATAATTCTATTCATATAGTCAGTGTTCCGTATTAAGTTTAAAATTCCATCGATAAATTAAAAATTATAAGTAAGTAGTGTAACTTTCAAGAGGTTATATTTTATTTTCTGATTAAAGTTACGTGTAACTTAAAACTGACGATGATAATTTAGGATTTTGACTAAATCAATTTTGGTTATATTATTGTAATAATTTAAAAAATAATAATAATAGTAACATTATTAGCGATTATGATAAATGATAATATTATTTTATTTTCAATAATTGACAATTGTATAAGCTTATCTAATATTATTGTATAGGTATTTTGTTTTTATATTCATTGATGTAACACATTATAAATAAATAAATAAATGATAAAATATTATATAAAACAAGTTAATCATTAAGAATTCATAGGTTTAAAAAACATACCAGTTTAAAATTGATATTAAAATGATTTATTTTATATTTTTATAAATAAAACCTACAAATGGATCATGATTTCTTATTTATAATTAATATAATAGTATAATTAACTGTTAACTTAACGAAGTTGTCTACATATTTTTGATTTGCATTTGCCCATATAAAATTAAAAATATAAACACTAATGGTTAACAACAAAAAAATATTTAAAATATCTCCTACAATTTTCCATCTTCTGTCTGAAAGTACTACTGTCTAATCGACACAATATCATATATTGAACAGTTAATCCACATTATCACAATCGTCAATAGTAGAAAAACCAGAAGGTACTAATGTACATTATATAATTTATTGAAAATTAGTGTACAAAATAAAATATAAATGAAAACGTGTGAATAATTTAAATTGTGTTCATAAATATTCATAATTTTGTCATAAGTAATATACATTTTTTTATGCAGTCTGACAAAAATAACACTGAATAATAGTAAGAATAATATACAGTATAAACATTTAAATTCCGGTTTTAAAAATTGTACTTCTCATTTCACGCTTCTTCTTTATTCTCAATCATACCGCGATCATGCTACACGCACTCCGTATAGCCATAGGGCACTTTACAAGTTACACGACTATACAAGGTACAAGAAGTGTGAAACACGATCAAAGCAAAACAACCGCATTTGTATAATGGCCGGCTACATCACTGTGGGTAGGCGGGGTGGCAGGACGAGTGCCAATGCTCACCTGCCACCTGCTTCTGAAATACACGTATTGGCTAGTGGAATGAACAAAAAAACATTTTTCAGTAGAAAATTCTCAAAAACTGTGACCGCACATTTACATTTTTACAGCTGTTGTCAGTTCCATGTACCATAAATAGTTATTGAATAACAAAAAAATTTAAATATGATTTATCTTATATTTTATACATTATACAATATACATAATATATAAAGGACATAGTTACTTTACTACTATATAGTTATGTTCAATATCAGATCAGATTAGATTTTTAAGTATTGTTACAAAATGTCAGTCAGCGAGTCCAACTTGAATCATGACAAATAATTAAAAGTTTTCACCGTCACTGACCTACACAATTATTCATTTATAAACAGTTAACAAATATGTGGTTAATTGTGGAAGTATATACGTATATTCATTGCTACATTTTAATCTGGATAAATATGATTTATTGGCTTATTAATGTTTTTATTATACCTAATCATTTAGCAAAAATAAATATAAGATTTATTATTTCATATGTATTACAAAATATATCGTTTTGAAAGCATACTAAGTATTTTATAGTGTATTATACTATTATAGTAATGCTCTAAATACTTAATTATAAATAAATGTTAATTTGTGTAATTATAATGATAATTTTTTAGAAAAACTCTTCTTTATCTTTATCACTGCCCAGTAATTACCATCTTTTTTGCTATTTTTAATTATATCTCATCATAACTTAGTATGAATAAAAGCCAAACTACCTTTATATTTCGCCCATTCAGTTAATTAACATGATGTATTGATAAAACTGTGTTATTAACACTGAGTATGTATTTACCGTGTATTCGCGTGTAGCGGTACATATCAAAGTTGTAAAAGAAACACCTGTAACCTGTTATTATTGTATATTTTATTATATTCTAAAAAACATTATAATTCCGAATTCGTACATATTGTATACTATTTATATTTTACGTTATCATTAATATCACATATATACACTACTAGATACCTCTACTATCTACGTCCTACCTATATAATGTTTTTATATTATGTATTTATAAATATTTATTAATTAATATATATGGTTGTATGGGGCTTATAAACTTAAAAACTACTGAACCAATTGGCTCCAAATTCCGCACACATATTCCTAGAGACACAGAAGTATCTTTCAACCCTTATATGTTTCCATTAATTTTGTTTTGGATCACGTTTTTCTTGTATATACATAGTAGAGATTCACAAACTTATTTTATCACTTAGATACCTACCACTCACATGACCGGTTATGTACCACTAATACCAAAAATATAACTGTATTCAAAATTTCAATACATATTTAACAATAATAATGTATAAAAATAATAATGTAGGTACAATCAGTGGCGTATATAGGGGGGAGTCCCCCTAGGCCAGAGCCCATAATGAAATTGCAGGTTCATTTAAACCATTGCATGTATATTTACACTGTTTACAGTTTTTCACCATGATTAAGTTAGTTAGACGTTTTTAAGGAATCAACAATTAAATTTTAGATTGTCGGGAATTGCTTTGATGAATTATTGACTTTGATGTTGAATTCATAGTAAGATAACATTAAAATATATAAATAACACTGTCAATATTTTTTAAAAAGAATCAAAAAATTAATTCTACATAATAATTATAAAATTAAATTGTGCAATTTTTATTTGTACCTACTGTAAATGTCATAATCATAACCACCCAGCTCCCTAAATAATCTATAGTTATGGCTATGTTAGTCGTGCAATGCTTGACTAGTGATAACTGGTAAATTGGCCCATAGTGAAAATAATTCGTATATACGCCAGTGGGTACAATGGTACATTTAACTTTATATTTAGAACCTATTTACAAAAAATATAAAATAATATTAATTATAAATTATATATTAATATATAATGTATCTTAATATTATAGTATTTAATTTTAATTTATTAATTTTTACTACATTTTGAGTTGGCTTAATATAGTTGTGATTTATTTAAATCTTGACTATTTGTAATTGTATTGTATGAATATTGATTATGTACTTGTATATTTTGTAGTATTGTAATTTAAAGATTAAATTGTTCCTTAAAAATTAATGTATTTAGATTATCAAAGTATGCGGGGGACCAAACGTCCTATGGCTAATAACTCTCCGGGACGAAACGTCCTATCTCAATAATTGCCGGGGACGAAACGTCCGTGTACTGGATACCGTACTACAGGTGGAAGTACACCGGCGCCGATTTCCCTTTGAACTTGGAGGTACCTATACTAAAACCGAGATAGCGTATACCTTACACCTATAATATAGTACTATAGATATTTTATATTTTCACGGGCGAAGTCGGATTATACATTAATGTTATTATATAATATTTATAAGTTTATAACCTATGCCAAGAAAATAATTGAATGTTTTTTTTTTACACGTAACGTTGTTTATGATGTCGTCACAGTTTATTTAAAAAAAAATATTTTTTGTAAAATGTGTCTATGATGCCTAATAACCAATATAGGTAATCGAAAATGTCTTAATATTGAATATGTAAGTAATTATTTGTAGAATGTGGATATAAGCCAATATAATTAGGTAGGTATACTAAGTATAAATTATGATTTATAATATATTATATTGTGTATGAACTGACATCATTCAAAACGTCACACTGCAGTGTGTAATGTGCCTACAAGGCTACAAACATTTATTAAAATATTATGTCTATTGCCGGTTGTAGCATATTATTTTTTAAATTATAATAATATATCATAATTTGGCGATAAACTGGCGCTTTAAAATATGACTTATTTTATGTTTTATACTTGACGTTATGTCGATTGTCGGCAGTACATTATACACAGTACAGTAGTTCGTCCAGTAATTTAAGTGTATTATTTATTATAATTTATTACGGACATATATAAATATATAGTAGGTAATTATGCGAAAACGCAAAAAAACATATAAGAATAAATGTACCTGAGTACAATTATTGGCGATATTTAGCATAGGTATTCCGTTTATATGCCATGATAGTGGTTGTTAATAGTTTTTTTAATTTTAATAATACATAATATCGATTTTATACAACTATTTTACGCGGCGATCATAGCAGCTGGTTTGTATACCTATACGCCCTACATAGATATAGGAACTAAGTACAAAGATATCTCGGTAGTTGTATATATATACAGTATATACATTGATAGA
Organism: Macrosiphum rosae; assembly: GCA_016617965.1. Classification (NCBI taxonomy): domain Eukaryota; kingdom Metazoa; phylum Arthropoda; class Insecta; order Hemiptera; family Aphididae; genus Macrosiphum; species Macrosiphum rosae. The sequence goes on along the minus strand of WHPZ01583404.1, from coordinate 8,303 downwards.
CACAGGGGTACAGGGATAGAGTGAGAGATAATGATTGACGGAGAAACCGGCAAAAAAGGAGAAAAAAATGATTATAATATGTAAAACGTGTGTAAAGAAAAATCAGCTGCGCGCATAATATATAACATATATCAACCACCAAGTCTCTGCGACCGGGCACATCAAAAGAACTAACGCCGCCGCTGCGTCACAATCGGATAATAATAATTATAGTCGGTGGCGACGGCGGCGGCGGCACTTTGACAGTCACCGGTAACACGTGGCAAATCGTATATAGCGAGAACGATTATCATTTAAAAAAAACTAATAATAATAATATAATAAGTATATAATATGACTGGCCCCACGCATACCTATATACATGTGTAAAAAAAGTATAATTTCTTTGTAGTCGTCCGAAATCCCCTGCACGGCGGTGGCTGCGGCGCTTTAAGATAAATTACGTAGTAGAGTCGTATTATGGCGTATTTATGTAGACATGATATACCACCAACAGTACATATTATTATTAATATTATGAGATGATGACGACGACGACACAACGATGACGTTTTTTTTTTTTCAAACGTTTTATTGAAAACTTTTTGCGGTGCACCGGCGATGAGGTGGAGGGGGAGATGGCCAACGGATATCGTCGGCTCCTCGATTTGTAGCCCTGGTGTGGTGTGTGTGCTGCATCTACTCCATGTATAATATACAATATGAGGTATATACGCAAGTACGAGAAGGATATTACTTATAATATATTATATAATACATACGCGCGCGCGGCGTCTTTTGTTGTTGCGCCGCTCTGTAATTACCGGCAATAATGAAAACATCACACACAAAGTTAAAAAAAAAAAAGTCCTACGCAGCCGGTGGTGTTTGTAATATAATGTAGCCAGCCGTACACCTGTGTGTGTATGTGTGTGACGTGTGTGTTGTGGAGGCACGGTCATGGGTATATGCATGGCGGCGCTCGTCGCCGACAAACAGGACTTTTCTCAGTGTGTGTGTGTGTGTGTGTGTGTGTGTGTGCGTGTCTGTGTGTGTGGAAGCGAGCTGCAATTTCAATTGTGGACGATTAGCACTAAAGGTGTATCCGGGCACAGTGTATAAGGGCGTTGTAGACCCCGAGCTATATACGGCAGTCTATAAATCTTCTCGGCGGACAATCGACGTTATAATATTATTTCTAATATTTTTTTCGTCAAAACAAAAAAATACCTTCGCAGTTTGCTAATATTATCTAGGTATTTATTATTACACCTAAAATATATTTATATATTTATATACTTATATATAGCAATCGCAATATGGTGTAGAATAGTAGAATACAACTGAATAACAGATTCATCCATATCGATGACTATATATATTTTTTTTTTATGAGTACCTATTTCATACAACGAAGAATTTGTACAAGTACATAAATTGTGTTATACACTTATACCTATACCTATATTAAAATTATAATTATTTGGTGTCTATTATTATTGAATAGCATCAATTAGAGACACTAGGCTTAAAACTTTAAATGTGTTTTAAATCCGTTTAATTATTCTACCCAAATATTTCATTTTATTTATAGGCTATATAGTTCGTGAGAGTGATATTGCTGCTGTAATGATAAAATAACAATGTAAATTATTAAAATTTTATTCTCAAACATTTTTCAAAATAAATTACTTGTAGTTAAAACTTAAACAATTATTTTATAAATAAATGGATACGAAATAGGTACTTTTTAACACAAAACGATGTGTTTACATAAATAATATGTATAACATGAATAATAAACAACAAAACTATTTTTGTCAAAAATGTAACTAAGGTTAACAAATTTAACCCTTTTAACAAATTGCCATTCAAATATAATTAGCAATTATATTGCACCTCAAAGGAAATAAGATATTATTATTGAAAGCTGAAGCATATATTATTAATTATTGTGGTTGCACTTATCTGTATGTACCTAATATGTATGTAATATTTAAAAGCGAATGTATGTCTTGTTTGTTTTTTATTTTATGCATTCATATTTCATACACTATTCACCCAATCAGGCACCTAAGAAAGGTTTATAAACTATAATGAACAAATTCTGTTGCCAAAAATTGTAGACATCATAAATGGTCGATGAACATTTTTAAGTTTTGAACATTATTACACCGAAAATTAAATAATGAATTGAACAAAGAGTTTGAAATTTGAATCATATAAATATTTCATAATGTTGGCATTTTTAACGGGCAACGAATGCATGGGGTCAGCTGATGTCATATATAATAATGGTTATATTCCTAATAAATTAACATAATATATACAACTATCAATATGTATTATGATATTATTAACACATTGACGGACACTTACCATTTTTTTAAGTATCAATAACAGCTTATAAGACGGCACTTTTCTATTACTGAAATTATAGTTATAATAACGGTGATAAAATTATATATTATGCAGTATGTAAATCTCCTATATATTTATTTTTTTTTTATATAATATAATGCTCCATTCTTCACATTAGTGAATATATTATAATATATATATAAATATAATGGAAGTCAATCAAATTAATAACAAACAGTAAAACACCCAAATAGCCAATTGGGTATTAGAAATAGGAAACAAATTTTAGTTAATTGGTATTTTTTCTTATGAAATGATATGTCAGTACGCCCAAGCTATAAGGTTAGCGCAATGGGACAGTCTGATCCCTACTTTCATTTGATACAATTGAAATAAATATTGCTATAAAAGCTGTAATGTGAGAATATTATATAATATAGTGTGCTTATTATCAAAATATTGACTACTCCAGTATAGTTAATCACATATAATTAATATAATTTATATAATTAATAATTTATTAAATTAACACCAACAAAATCGCTAAATATCGCTAAATATTATATAATGTTATACATTTAAATGTTGATTTAATTCACTAATGCTTTATATAGTTATATAGATAAAAATTATTTTATCTATCAATATCTAGATAATTTTAAATTCAGAAATCTTATCTATATCTAATAATTTTTTTTTTATCTAAGAACAACACGTAGTTATTAGTTATTACTATTTTTAGTCAATTTATAATTAACATTATTTTGAAAGATGTTAAGAATTTTTAAATGGCCATTATTTTTTTAACAAAATACTCAATAAGATTCGTAGAATAAAAACCTATAAAAGCATTTAGGTAGAAACGTCCTACGAAGTTATATTTTATTATATTATATTATAGTCATATGTTCGATTTCGATACAGATGCGGTGATACCCTGCAGGGTCGTCGTTATTGCTTTTTGTCACACTGAGTGAAATGCCCCACTGAGAGGTATGTTGGTTTTGAGAAATCATAAAGTCGTAATATATATTGCTTGGCACGAACATTTTTCTTTGTAATAATAGGGCACATGCTAACACGAAAAAAACACATTATATTACCTTGTATCGATTCAATTGCATTAACTTCCCTTTATTTATGTTGGCATTTCAAAATCAGGCCAAAAACGCATTGAGGATATAATATTAGTTAACATAAAAAATACATGTCATGCACTCATGAATTGGTAGTGACATTTTAATTATGTAAATATGATAACAATGAGAAAAAAATGTAACATTGGTCTTAAAAATAAAGTAGATAAAATGAAATCTCCTCTAACAGACGCCTCTTAATTGCAGACACCTCAAAATAATAGACATTTTTTGGGGAACAATAACTACATTGTAACTACAATATTTCTACAAACTTAACCCTCTAATGAATAGCAGACAATATTTTAGTATTTTAACTTTTAAGTTTAATATTTTAGTATACATTTTCAATTAATATCAAAATTTGATTACAATATACAAGGTGATCCCTTTAAGTATCTACACTATTTCGAAAAGATTTATCTTAAAGATTTGCTCAGAATTTAAAATATGATTATTCTACATATTTGATGTCATTGCAAAACCGCACCGAGAAAACGGGATTAAAACGAGACTTTCTATTTCTACTACTATAAAAACAGGACAAAATTACTAAAGAGCCCGCTTCGAAGCTTGTATTACTCTTTATTTTTCTTAAATTGTATCTATGAATACCAAAATATAAAATTCAATTAAGATATTTTTGTTACATACATTATCATCAAACAATTATACTTTTAAGGGGATACTTAAGAGGACGCCTGGACGCCTCATCCGCATATGTTGTCTCCGTCTTATACGAGAGTACATAGCAAATTGAACACTCAGCAGTAGCTCCGTTAGCTTAAAAATTAGAGTAAATTTACCTTTTATAAAATTTAAAGGTAAGATTATTATCTAGCCAATCTAATGGGCTTTTTATTATATTTTAATTTTAAAGCGAGTTATGAGTACCTATTTTAAAATTGTAAATTGTTTGTACATCTTAAAATACTGTTCTTAGGGGAGCCGGAGTAGACATGTGGAAAAGTGTTGAAGGTTATAAATGGAAATTAAAAAAATGTATTTTAATTTATAATACATTAGGCTTTAACTACTCAAAAATATAATAATTCAATAAGTATAACTAATAAAGTAAAAATGAATTATAATATACATAATATTATTAAACAAATGAAATATATACATATTACATACAAGTATAAGTTATAGATATTATATTTTATTTTATAATAAAAATAAATTATTATTAACTATTTATCCCCCCCCCTAAAAAATATCATGAACCCTTTTTGTCTTACTTGTAGACACTATATTAAATAATATATAATACTACTCACAGTACACGGCATCGATGAAACAATAAATACAAATGTTGAGACGTATTAGGTAATAGAGGTATAGGTATCGTATATACTATATTATACATGAAGTCAATAAGTGAGGTACGTTTTGTAGCCAAATTTATGTAATCCTATAATACTTATAAGGTAGGACACCTTTTTTATATTATGCATCGATTTTTTCCCCATTTTAACATTTCCTTATAATATACCTGATAATATTCTTCATGAATCACGTGTATCCGTCTGTCACGTTATTACTATAATTGAGCCGGGTACATAGGTTAGGCGGCGGTGGCGGAGCGGTGTAACCCATAATTTAAGACAATGTTGCTAACCCTTTTCGAATTAGCTACTACTGCCTTGCCGGGCTGCCAATGATTTCGTTCAATAATAGCCTCCGTCCTTTTCCTTCTCTCTTTCACTTCACTCCCCCCCCTTATTCCCTCTTCACTTCAGCCTTAACCAGTCCCCTGCCGTGAGCGACGCCGCACCCGTTAATTTCGTAATCGTGCATCGAATTAAGACGGACATTATAAAAGAAAATTACAGTTTTCGTGCGATACATAAGTATTGAGGCGCTGGTACACGTACACATTATATGCACGCGTATACTGCAGCATCTATAAGATTGGAAAATAAATATATATCATATATGTATGTAATTTATTATTTCGATTTCTTCACGACACGCAGACGTGGAAGTGGTTCTATATTTCTATTATGTTTATAAATTATATAGGTATATACATACATATTATCGTTATCGTCTATTAACGAAATTTAGACACTAAATAGTATTTAAAACCTGCAAAGAAAAGCAGAACGTCCAATATTATAGCGGTATTATATTATTTTGTATATTATGATGCAATTTTCTTACTTCAATTTTTTAAATGTTTTTCAATATAGTTTTAAAATAGAAGAAAAAATGGAATTATTTGTCATTCACGATTTGTCTTATGCTGCATATTTTCATTGATTTATATTTTATAGATACTATATTTATTTAAAATCGAATAGCCTCCATATCTTCCAAACCCATAATTAAGTGGACCTATTATTTCTCGTAAACAAACTTAAGTAACTCAATAAACTACTAGTACGAATTTTTGTTTTAATACGTCAACATTTTCAGAAAAATTATACTCTAAATAATTTACAGTAGAAAAGATGGGTTATCATTCGAAAAACAAAAGTTTGTATCTTCGCAAGGCACTTCTACAGTAGTACCTACATAAAATCTCAAGATTTAGAAGATATGGTCTTTAAGTGTGGGTATTTAAAATTGAAAATTCAGATTTTAATTACTGCACATTATAATAAGAGAAAAAAATGGAAATTCGATGCTTATCACCCTGTATATCAATAATCAATGTGTGCAGGCTACCATCTACAACAACCACATAAACTACCAACTAGCTACCATACCTATATGTTTATAATATTTATATGTCTGTGCTATATCTTATATAGGTACCATAATTATTATTATATTTTATACTTTTACACATACATAATATACATACCACGCAATATTGATTGATAACTATTTTCTTTTATTAAGTAATATTATTATGTGTCATAAACCTTACACTCATATAACTAAAAATTAAAAATATAAAGTTTAATTGGAAAACAAACTGATTAAGAATAAGTGTTTTATAATTAATTTTTTAATCTAATTTAAACATTTTTATTTAATTATCCTATAGTATTTTAAATTAAAAATAGTTCATTACTCCAGACTCCAGTGACACTATTCACACTTCTAATGAGACTATATACAAATTAAAGTATGTATAAACAATACAATTAATAAATTAACATTCATTTCCTGTAGAATCTTCTTAATTTTAGTTAGAATGACTGAGAAAACCAAAGTTATACTTTTATTGTAAACTAAATAATTTTTGATAGACGTATTCTCAAACATCCCGAATCCCGATACCACTTTTAGTGGCTTTTTAATTTTTTTCGTCTATTTACAAAATAACTCTTTTTATTGTGGAATTTAAATTATTAGTGAAATGTAACGAGGAAACTTGCTAATTTAATAATCACGTAATAAAACAAGTTGTGGTTCTACCGCTGTAAGGGTTAATTTGTAAACAATTTTTGAAATTTAATAGCATGGCATGGAGCTTTCAAAAATACTTCTTGTAAAATATTTTATATTACTGGCTACTGCTATTAAAATTTGCATTTTTATATTTATAGTCAAGGTCAATAAATATTTTGAAAATATCATTATGCAGTAGGTTTATAGTAAATAATATAATATAAGTTGTGGTGAAAGTTACAAGGGACTAATTTTAGCTAATATAATATATTATAAATTACAAACATTCAAATTTATCAACATTTTAACATGACATTTTTTAGATTTCTATAAGAATAACTCAATACTTATGAGGAACCTTATATTAAATATTCAAACCTTAAGTGATAAGATTAAAAATGTTGCCAAAAACTGCGTTTGCGTAAAAATTTGCTTTTCAATTTTTTAATTTTACCCTTTAAAGTCTAAAGTATTAACTCAACCTAATTAGCTATACCGGAAACCACTCTCAAAGTTGAAATATAAAGTATTTTTTATCAAAAGGTGACGACACACACAAAAAAAAATCTCTGCTTCTGAGATTTTGATCTAAACGGTGCATAATAAAGCACATAAAATACTGCTTCAGACATTACAATAAATAATTATCAGAGAATTTCTTATAGATGTTTAATTTATTTTTAAATGTTTTAAAGATGAACTGATTGTATTTAATTTTTAAATTATGCCATTCAACCAAGGTACTATTATAATTATATTAGTTATTACGAGATTAAATTTAATGTTATTACGCCTAAAATATAATTATATGATAACATTGTGTATAAAGAAGGCAAATAAAAAACATTAAAAGTTTAATTGGGATTCATTAGGCAACAAATTCTAGGAATATCAATCATTCATAGATACTAGTAAGTAATAAAACTTGTTGAAAATAGGTAATTTATTTAAATATTATAGGTATAAGAACTCCGAACTTGGTAAATTGTTATATTTCAACGAGCATCACAGATCATTCGTTAAATTATTTATTAAGAGGATTCAAAAAATGCAGGAAACATTGTTATTTATTTAGCTATTACATAGTTACATAATAATATATTATATTAAATGTAATGATCTTATAAAAAAATTAAATAATATATACATTTATGAAGTACCTCAAGTACCTACCTATTCCTATATGGCTATATTATATACATTGCACAAATTTAATTCATAAATCATAATAAATAATATACATTCGACTATACGAGTATATAATATTATGTTCGCTAATGACTATACGTCTATACATATATGTTATTAGAATAAGTATATTCATTATAATTTATAACACATATTAAATTGAATAAATTCACATATTTTCATAAAACTACTTTTAACTAAAAATTTCTAAAACCATTTTTAACTAGGTACATAATAATTTATAAATTTCCTAGTTTTCGAAGAAAAACGATTTTACCAAAGCCTAGGTATTAT
>WHPZ01583403.1:0-11464 GCA_016617965.1 Macrosiphum rosae | reverse complement strand
ATTATCTATGTGCTGCAGAGTACCTACAAGGATAGTTTAATGAAAATAATTAACTCGAGTTGACTAAAGTCAAGTCAACACAAGATCGTTGAGTTAGAATTACATAGTTCATAAATTATATGATATTTTAAAGTTAATATAGAAAAGAAATATAAATCCAACTCATGGTTTATAAAAAGTTAATCTATTTTTTTTAATTATCAGGTGGATCATATAAAGAGTTTTTTATGTCCATCTATGAATTATATAATACCTATTATTTTATCAAGAACAGAATTAAAGTATTACTTACTATTATTTCTATTTAAAAACCGTGTACCTACTGTAATATTAATGTAAAAAACATTAAAACCATTAAATCAAAAATTTCTAAGTGTTAAGTTAGTTAGACAATTAATTAAAAATATATGTTAAAAAATTAGGAATAAATAAACTTTTTATTAGCTTAACTCAAACTTTGTAACTATAGTTAATGCCCACCATTTGGTACACCTCTAGTCATATCCGTATGAATCCCATTATTCAAGTTAAAACTGGCTACACGTGACCAAAACACAACCCATTCGGTATCTAACCTAACCTACCTGTATAATAAAAATATTATATTAGGTATGTATGTTTAAAAAATAAAAAGAAACAGGTGTTGGCTTAATGTTATATTGTACACTCTAAGTCATTGGATGAAAAAAAAAAAAAAAAAAAAAAAAAAGAAAACGCCATACAACTATGGGTGTAAAGATATTAATCCCACATAAATGTTTAACAAACTCACAGGCACAGGCTCGGGTGCACAGCACACTTTTTTGGACGCCATAGTATGTCAGTACCGGTCTTGCCGTAAGGTAATAAGCCCCTCATCGTGGCACACATTATATTTTAGAATTTTAGACGATGATGTTATTATAATATTGATCTTACCGTAACTCGCGTACCTGGGAATTTTCATTCATTTCTATTATAATAGTTGTTCTATTAATTTGTGTCTTACATATTGCCGCGAAATTGTGTTTAAATTATTAATTCGTTAAGACTATAATTATTAATTTGTGCATATATATTATAGGTATATGTACATACCTAATATTATAATATTTATTTGTTTTTATAAAACGAATAATTATGTATTTACTGAAGTTAGGGAGAAAAATGACGAAATATTTTGCAGCTCATGTCTTATGTTAAACTAATAATCCGTAACGCGAACAAACTACAATTTTTAAAAAAGTTTGAACTGTTAAGACGTGTTATATAGACCTATATTAATAATATATTAAAATATAGTGTTTACTATAACGTGTTTTTTTTTTCTAAAATGTATTTTATTCATATCGACTTGCTGATTTACGTGTTTAATATGATTATTGTCGGGGCGGTTTGGCGGATTGGCGATTGCAAATAAAATAATTTCGTGTTGTTTTCAGATTGTTCGGTTTTTCCATCTGCAGACCACACCAACGGCTATATATTGAGTACGGGTAACTGTCCAACAACGATGAGAGCTGCGAAAAAGTCTAAATCGTATTGTAACAGATAACTACCATCAATAAATACAACAGGTAAGGAGTAAATGGATTTGATATTTTATTTAGTTTTTTTCGAATTTTCGAATTTTCGAATTATTTAATTTATTTTTTATCGCTGCTTAACGGTTGTCGCACGTCGCTTTTTAACGTAGCGCATTTAATCAATTGGGTGTATCCGACTGCAGCAGTAACGCGGTTCCCGGTACCAACAATAATATTTACGACGTACACTCGTGCGAAAACAATTATTTCATATATACCTATAATAATATAATGTATAACAATAATTGTTATCAACGGGGCGGACATTAAATTATTATGCTATTTCGGACGTCGCTTTCGTTGTTGAGCACATACTCGTATATCGCTGTTCGAAATTAATGTGCTCTTGAATCGAGATTTGATTGTTATTGATGCGATGAACGTACCGACGGCCGTTTTGGGAGGTTGCGTCAGGAACTATGAGATGGATACGCCGATAGGGGAGCTAAAACACTGCTAGTTATTTGAGGGTAATTTATATAATATGTAGTACGTGACATTGGTGGGCCATATTTAATTATTACGGAGATCGTGATAATGCCCGAAAGACTTCAACTGCAGAATAACGAATGTTCTATAATATACTAATAATTAGTAATATTATTATCGTCGTCAATAAATATAGCCACACCTAATCAACGTTCATAAAGTATGTAGGTACTTAAATAGATTTTACGACCACGCTGGTACACATCACTGTCACACACCGGTAGTCCCGATTTTCATTTCAATTAAGTATTAATAAAATAATATTATAAGCAACCTTATTAATATACAGCTCTCGTTTTTTTTCCTCAACCGTGGTTCTTTCTTATGAGCGAAATAATTTATCCCAACCTTAAGATTTCTAATATCTTTTATTTCGACGCTTTTGAGCTGTGCGTGTCTCTTATGCGCTAGAAGGAAAGCGAAATAGTTGTAGCGCATAGACCGGCGGTTTCGATCACGAATAGACCCACCACGGCACCACCGATTACGTCTTGTATACATGCAGTGGATTTATGTCAAGAAAGTAAATCCATACACCTACCTAGGTATAATAGTCATGTGCTCCATTTCTTTTTATACTTCCGCTGGTTAGGCAAGTCACATGCCACTGCAGCAGGACGAGGAACCATCGGTGTAATGGTTTATACTCGAGTGGACGATTTGAAATATTATACGAAATAAATTAAATATAAAACAGCGACGTCCAGAGATCCGTCGTATGTCAGCGATCAGGTCGGCTGGTCGTGAAAAGTAGGAGTCTTCCGCCACCGCGGCCACTGCAGGCCGCGAACTCCTTCCCACACGCATTCCACCGCTACGGTGTCCCAAAGTGGTACGAAAAGAGCGGTATTTGACAAGTTAATAACCACGCCGCGATTGTATGGCCACTAATACACACGGGTATGTACCACCTATACGACTAGAAATCGATATCGGCGGCGATAGAAAGAGGAAAGAAGCGTCCGATGAGGCGATGGTATATATTAGTTATTATATTAGACGCGTATTATTATAATAAGACGTCTACGTCGAGTTTCGATCGTCTAAAATGTGTGTTTCTTCGTCGTTATGCTCACATTAATTAACGATCCTTCCGGTGGTACCTTACAGCGGCCTACCATAATGTTTTATACTACACCAGCAGATTATATTATTAATATTATGCCCGCGCGATACGACCCATTGTATAACTTAAGCGGGTTAGCACTCGGTAGAGACTTGACCCCGTGCCGGAACCGGTTCTACAATATTATAGCATACGTAATTTGGTATTTACATTTTACACACAACCACACGGTAATAAATTCGAACGAACGATTTTTGAAGCAATTCGTTTTCCCAGTGATCGCCGTAACTGTGTATCCAACGGCACTGTAGTCGCTTTTAGGCATTTTCTGTTCCCAAATAAATTATTATAACGTTTGACTCCCACGTAAATCCCTTTTAAGACATAGCCAGCTGCAATAATTAATATGATATTATTATGCGTGTGTCTATAATAAATAATAATGTTTTTTTTTTTACAGCAAGTCTACTCGGGTATATTTAATTTGGTTTAAAAACAGTTAGATTCGAGGAAAAGATTAATGTTAGCACAAAAATTAAAACGAATTTTAATTCAAACTTTTATAGATAGGTTAGACTTGTTTTTTATATTGCATGTTCGCTACACGTTTCGGGTGCAACAATCATATTGTATACGAATATATGATAAATATATTGTTGCATATAGCGCCAAACGTTCAATATGTTTACTGGTATAGTTAATAATGAAATAGTTCTTTGATTAGTATCTTTGATTTCTACACATATTCATAATCTAGGTTAAAATATGAATAGGTTTTAGAATTGTAAATGTATATTTTCTTTCAGTGAAATTTGAAATACCTTTTAGTTTTTAGTCTATATATATATGACATACGTATGTAGTCATATTAAATTATAAATTTAATCTTTAAATTTAAGAAAACACATTTATTATTTAAATATAATTTATGCACTTTATAATATCTATATAATCAATATAGTTTTAATTTTTTATTATTTCCATATTTTATATCAATTATAATTATTTATAACTTATAAATAATAATATTATAGATTTTATACTAAAGAATTTAATTTCATAATTTATAATAAAAACCGACAAATTAAGAACAAAAATCTGTTACACAAAAATATGACTACAATGAAAAGTTTTTTTTATAATAGTATTAAAAGTTCTCTTTAAAAGTAGTTTTTTATATCTACAGTCGACCATAAATATAATAATATGGTCATATGCAAACTCTTTACATTAAATAAAATTCCACAAACTGATAAACCGTTTAAAGTGTAGTATCATACATTCATACAAGTACAAGTAGTGTTGTACCACCATTATTGAAGTTTAATTTTCATAGCTGCTTTTTTTTAGAAAAATATCTTTTGCACACTATTCGTTGAATTTTTACATTATGTTAAAAACAATAAATTTTCTTTCCCTGTACAATCTGTAGAGCATCCTCGTGCAGCCGGTTTAACTTATTTCCAAACTAATTATAATTATAAGTCTTAACAAAAAAAAATTCAGGTACTTATATGTATTGCCTTTTGTTGTTGATTAATGTTTAATAACAATCATTAATTAAATGCATGCAATATACAACTATATTTTGTCTATATTATATTACTATTGTATGAAAACAAAATATCGTTTGTAAAAAAATTTTAAAATGTGCTCTGGGAATATAAATTATTACGTTATAAGTGGAGCGTAGTCTATATGTTTATTTTTAATTAAAATGTACACGCCAAATATAGTAGAAAGTTATATTTAAAAAACCATACTACCTATTTGCGCGGAAAATTAAACTTATGAAATTGTTAGAAATATATGTATACGAACGTAAATATTGACACATTTTTACGTCCTCTACCGGTTAATTATGACTATATTATTATGAAGCTAATGAGACTAAAATATAATATAATGAAATGCCAACGGCTTGGTTTCTATTTTTTTATAAACAGGAAACGGTGGAAAAGTAAAAACTCAAGTGATTTATTTAAATCATACACAATCGGCGAAATTACATATATTTTACACGATTCTTTCAACATATATAGTTGGGATAGTAATAGTTTGGGATGCTATGAGCGATATTTCGTTAAATCTATGCAGAGCCACATCAACTTAAGTACAAAACAAATTACACAATTGGAGAAATTACTTTTTACACTTTTGTTTTCATAGTTTTGACTTGGAATGCTATGAGCTATATTTCGTTAGATCAATACAAAACCATAATATCACAGCGTGGTATTTCTTTACACCGTTGAATGGATTGGGACATCTCCGGGCACATTCACGAAAATCTTCAATTACGATCACTGTAAAAGTTGTTCCATACATCAGATTAGACAATTGATAAATGTGATTTCTGCGAAACCCTCTGGGTCATAAAATGTATTTTTTTTTTTTATTTCCCTCTAGAACTAACTTTCAAGTATAATACAGTTCCCGAGATGTTATCGGTTTCTATTTCAGAGAAACTTTCGAACGAAAATGAAGACCAGTGTATGTACAACCTATGGGGTTTATGCGAAAATCAGTAAAACATAATGATACTTACATGCCAATAACATGTCAACAAGTATTTATATTATGGTTTTAATGGACCCCAGTAAATTATTTTGGATACAATTTTGATTTTCGAACCTATTGTAGAACTTTATAGTATAGGTAGATAATGAGTTTTTTTTTAATATAAAATGTATACCAGAATGGGTAATGGTAAAGTAAAATTTAAACATTGAACTTACATTTTCATTAGTACCACTAATTGGTGCTACAACATATAATATTTAAAAATTATTCAAAAAGATTATTTTAAAATATTCATAAGACACAAAGTACTACGAACACATTTTTTGAACAGTGATATACATTGATGATTTAAATTCAATTTTCTAAACTAAAGATTAAATAATGAATAAAAAATAAATAATTTGATCCGATATGTAGGTATTATGTCATCATATTCATATTTATTAAACAATTTTTCCAAAAAAAAAAAACATATACTAGTATTAAATAATATATTATATTGTACTGGGAATAATTTATTTTTAAATGAGGCTAACTTTTTGTAAAGCAAGTTCCTATATTGAATAAAACTTGTTTTGAGCAGATCTCATCGAAATTCAAATTAGAAAATACTTGTGTGTTATAAACACGCAAACGACAAAAAAACGTACTAGTTTACAAAACCAGATTTCAAACAAATATATTATGTTTATCTAAATGTATATACCTACTTATTTACTTCTTTGAAAATTAATCCTAAAAACCACTCTAGAGTTATAGAGTATTATTCAATAACTTAAGAAAATAAATAATGCAATCTAAAACATTTTAATAGGAGTTTTTTATTTTATTTTCGAAAAAGGTTTTCAAGTCGTGTTATGTAACTTAAATGTAAGGTTTTTTTTTTTTCTAATAAATTAAAAATGTTACAAGTGCTCGGTATATTATACAGTATCTTTTATTATTGACCGTCATAATATACGTTGTAACTTGTAGGTATAATCAATGACAGGCCACGCCGTGATAAGCCATTTCACGTTTTCTTACAAAATTGAATGGGTAGTTTAATTGCAGTTTAACTTGTTCGAGTCTCCTCCGAGTATGATTTTGAAAAAAACAAGTCGAGGTATTTTATTCTTATGACGAAATGATTGTAATTTGTATGCCACGCGCATCCCAGAAAGTATATTTTACGATTATACAGTAGGTACCCATACCTATCTACCTCGAGTAGAGCAATAGACTATAATTATATTTTTACGATTTTTATAATAGTTGTTCCAGTTCCGTGTACTTGTTATTGTAAGCTCTCTAGCAAAACGTATCTACTTAATTTTTTATCACCTCGTTGGCTCGTTACGTGAAAACGATACGAACTATAAATGTAATTTCCCACCGAAAACTTCGCAGGGATATATATTATGTAATAATATCACCCTCGGAAGCTGTCCGTCCGTTATACGCAATACTACTCGCATACGTCGTCATTAAATCGTAAATCGTTGCAAGTCCGGCAACCGTGCAGACTGACTGCGTCTATAATGAGTTGTTAAAATTAATAGCGTAATATATTATTGTATTAATTGTATAGTCAATATTATTATTATTATATATATTTTTTGACCATCGAATTTTAATTTTTATATATATTTTTTTTATTAGAGATACTTATACATAAAAACTCGACCGCCATTACATATAATATGTATATTATATATATTTTTTTTTATCTTTGCCGGGCTTAAGAACAATGAAAAAAAAAAACAAACCAGTCAATATTACACGTGTGTTATACTCGCGGATCGCGTATTATATAAATGAATTCGTTATATTATGATATTATTATATTATGTCTGTTAGAATTAACTACACAACACGTGAATTATACACGACTTACGATATTTTTCCAAGTTACAATTTTCTAGAAAAATCCCGCTCAAAACCACAACATCCGACCGAAGATCCTATATAAATTATTATGTGCGAATATCGGCTACCTATTCATTTTACGCGATATTTAACGAAATACTAATTATCTCCACGGATACGCATGAAGGCTCCCCTTGCAGGCGTTTAGATTGCTGATACAATATTTACTTTGACTTAATTATCGCGCGAGTTTGTTTTGCTTTTAATCGTATATTATTATTTGAGATTATCACATAATATTATATAAAATAATTAAGGGTTATCAAGATGTATCTTCACACATTTAGGAAATATACGTTCGACGCGTGTTCTGCGTTGCATATTACTACAGGTAGGTTACCACCTACATGATATTATATCTCGATGGAAATATGGTAACATAGGTTTTCCGGCCGTTATTTTTCCGCGAAACATTGTGGTGCGAACAGCTCGCTGATATTAATTCTGATTTCTTCGAATACGCTGACGTATAATATTTTTAACTCAATTTCAGAAGTTAATGTTTAACACTTGACGTAAATATAGCGTTTTGAAATACAATTGTACTATTTTCTCGTATGAACCTGGAGAGGTAGGTATGGCCTTATGGGTATCTAAATTACTTGGTTTATGCACATGTACAGAACCAACATTATTCCGTTTTACGATCGAACATTTTTTGCCAATTATTGAAGATTTCCGTTCTTGAAAACCGCGATTTTCCCATTAACGCGTCCTCTATAATATGGGACTGGTTTGAGTGGAAACTTGGAGAGATATGATGTGATAGTTAAAGTCTGCGCCTCATAAGTATTATAATAATAATATATGGACAGTTTAAAATATAAATGGTATTTCGATTGGTCTTCCCCGATCATCGATCACCTGCGCATATTTCCAATCGTCATCTATAGGTACTTGACCACACGGGACAGTCATTTTTTTTTTTTTATTCCGTTTACAGGTTGCAGGTGAAACTTCGATATATAAATACCTGCTCGTATATTGTAACGATATAATATTATTCCGTTTGGTTCTAAGCGTTCGACCGCGACTCGCATTGACATCTGAAATAATATTACACGAAACCGACGCAGAATATTATATTCTTTAAGTGTAAAAAAAACTAATTCAATAAACCCACAAGAAACTACGCTATAGTCGTTGTGAATATTCGACCGGTGCGATTACTGTGCGTTATTTCTTCGAACCCGTTCGACTTCAAAACGGCGTTTCCGCGTCGTACGAAATAATAATAACAATAATAATAATATTAGGTATAGGTAATGTACTGTAATAATATCGCATAACATCATACATTTATATGCATAAAATATTTTAATGTTATTATGTTATGTTGTCCGCGGTGGAAGATTAACCCGGCGAAACGGGTCGCGTGGCGTGTAATACTTACGGTCGCCGAACCCGCGTACTTGTGACTCGGACATTTTTCTATTTTATACCGATATTATGAGTCCGGTTCGGGTAATTTTTTTTTATAAAGACGTACACTGTGCATACTGCACCGTCGCGTTTCGCGGATTAGTCGAGTTTCCATGTATAGTTCGTGGCGGCTGCTGCTGCTGCTACAGTAAGTTGACCAGCGAAATTTAGTGGGTAATGATCGAAAAAAAAAATTCCGGTCGCAGTTGTACAATATGTGTGTATAGTTCGTTTTCGCTGCCCGCCGAGCAGTCGTCGACAATGTAATACACGACCGTAATAGTAATAATAATAATAATAATAATAATAATAATAAAAATAATATAATATACTACATATTATTATTATTATTATTATAGTAGGCAGTGTGTGTAATGGGTTTGTGTAAAAGTGGTAATGCAGACGAAAAACCGGTCCGGTAATCGTGTCATAAGGGCAACGTGTCACGGCGACCGACAGTATACGTATAACGATTTCGTTTTATAATATAATAAATATAGTAGTAATAATAATAATAATAATTTATAATGCAACAATAATAATGATATGATATATCATCATTTGACGAATCGGTACGCCGTCGAACGAAATTCTGGTCCACGACATCCGGATATATCACTCGGACGGATTTGGCACTGCCATGGCAGAAGCGCCTCAATCGTCATTAAGGGTACATGCCTACCGTACGTGCACTGCAGTTAGATGCGTTTGGCCGTGTGTAAGTGTGCCTGTCAAGTGTGTGTTAGTGTTTATGTTATATTCTTGTGCGAATGAGTATTGTTGTGAGTGTGTGTGTGTGTGTGTGCGTGTGTGTTAGAGTATAATATGTTATGTATGTATATGTGAGTGTGTGCGCATACGCGTATAACAACCCACGAACAAACCACAAAGGACGTAATTACACAAGTATATAATATTATATATAATAATATTATGTGTGTAGTAGGTACGTATGGCGAGAAAAGTAAATTATTTCGAAAAATAAATACAACTCAAATTATATATGAACGCACGGCGCCGTGTACAAACCGTACGCGCGGGTGTAGTTGTGTGCAATCAAATATGCTGTAGGTTACCTGCCGATTGATTCGGCGACATGAAATAACATATTTTTTCATTTCAGAGAGGATAATTGAATATTATATATTATTATTTGGTCGACGGTAAGGTAATAATATAATAATATAGTGACTTAACCCCGGGGTTATGATAATAATTGTCTTTGACTCGCAGCTAGCGTTGAGCGGAACGAGAATAATAATATAATAGTAACCGGACCTAAGGTAATAGTAATTGTCTTTAATTTACACAGGCGAATGGAGAACATGAAATGGAGACGCGTTTAAAACTAATTATTACTTTTCCATTTTAAAACGACGTATTGTAACTACCTATTTGAAGTGGATGAAAGACGAAAGTATAATATTATATAGATTTGGATATTATTTGGGATCGATTTATTTTTACTTAGTAATATGAGGTATCGTTTTATAGTCAAGTAAATTCTTGTGTATATTAATAATTTATTGCGTAACCTTAAAAATATAATATTAAATATTATAATATTAAAATATTATAATATTATAATATTATAATATTTAATATTAAGTATTGGTATATAATAATAATAATATTATATACATCATTCGTCTGTCAATTACTGCTACGTTTTGACGACCTATATGATGGTATTTAAAAAAAATGTTTACCAATCGGTACACATTTGCCGATGGGTATGATGATGATATATACTCATCGCGTATATAATAGCCGCTAACCCGTTCGCGAGCTCGCAAAAAAATAAAACCATAAAAAGAATCAGGTCGCCCACCAAGCGTGGTTGCCGCCGCCGCCGCACTCGAAGATCGGTCAGCGCGAAAACTCGTTGATTACCAATTACCCGGTGTATTGTGCTCGCGTCCGCGTACAGGTATATGGACCGGAGACCTCGGCGGCGGCGCACAGAATCTCATGATGTGCACTGACGCAGCCGCCGTACAAGGGTCGGT
The DNA here is from genome assembly GCA_016617965.1 of Macrosiphum rosae. Classification (NCBI taxonomy): domain Eukaryota; kingdom Metazoa; phylum Arthropoda; class Insecta; order Hemiptera; family Aphididae; genus Macrosiphum; species Macrosiphum rosae. Next base: position 482 of record WHPZ01583403.1, on the reverse strand, counting down.
ATAATTCTTCTGTACGGACAAAATGGTCGATTAATTCACGTGCGCAAATATAACACATAACGGTACAATAGTTTATATTAATTGTGTGTGTGTGTGTGTGTGTGTGTGTGTGTGTGTGTGTGTGTGTGCTCACACAAGTGGAGACCAGCCAGACGCGCGACGTGCCTCGCCGCAGACCTCGAAACACGTCTAATTATTTATTCAATATAATATTTTTATCCGTTCGCCGTACCTACGTACACGGACAAATAAAACAGCGCGCGGTCATCGTCGCATACGTTAATACGTTAAATATATGGAAATAAAAAATCGTGTACACTTCGCCTGCCAAACATTGATAAAACTATAAAAGTCTGATTATGTACCTATATTATTACCGTATAGGCATGTACGCACATACCTACCTACAGCGCAGCAGCCAGGCGCCTGCTGCAGAGTGATTTTTTAATAGGTAAACAATATTTACTATCGGAGGAAACGAG
>WHPZ01583402.1:15507-27391 GCA_016617965.1 Macrosiphum rosae | reverse complement strand
ATTTAAATAAATTTTATACTTTATACTTGTTTCATAATAATTTTGAAATACTTTATTATTTGGTGATTAAACATATTATTATATATACATATATTAGTTATAAGGTATTTTGTGAACCAATGTGTCTTTGGACGCAATCGGGATACTTATATTTGGGATAAAATACGACTACCTGAATTCGGGCAGCAATCGGGCAACTCCGATGTAAATTACCCTGTTTCTGCAGTATGGCAGTAATAATATGAGTGTATCTACATTAATGCCTACGTACCTATTTCACAATAAGACGATAATACCACCGACGCGACCCCGTATAATATCTCTAACGCTCTTTGACCCGCGAAAGCTTCTCACGGAAAAGAAAACGTACGAAATCGCGGGAAAACTGTTATTATTATTCGTTCGTTTCGGGACTGGAAGTGTAATAATAATAATATAATAATTGTGTCGGAAACACTTTGCTGCAGCAATTCAATATTGCGTACACGTGGGAGAAATATTATTATAACATTGCTGCAGTAACCGAAATGATGGAGCGGGGCGCGCTTGTGAGGTATATAATATTAACATGCGAGAGTATTATATCGGTTTGAGATTGCCCATTAAACTGCCGCCCAGCGACCCTTTTATAGTTTTTGATAAATCGATGAGGATCCCGTGGCCGTGTCTGTATCGTATAATAATAATAATAAGTTGAGAGTGTGCGCTCCGCGGACGGATAAAATCTCCACGGCCGTTCTATATAATATTAACTGTATGCTGGCTTTCCTCCGTACACGTTGTATGGAAACAGTTAACGTCTTAAGTGAGCGGCTGCGGAGGTGGATGAGGGACGCGAAGAGCTATCTATATATTATTATTATTTTTATATACGAGTAAGTATATAGACATATAAACTGCAACGTCGCGCTGACCAAGACGAGGCTTTGTTTGATTGATGGTTTTCGCGTCTCATGAATTATACATGTGGGCGAGTGTGTGTGTGTTGATGTGTGTGGGGTCTATTTTCCGGACGCAAAAATGTGAGTGGTATAATTTCTTTTCACCCCTCTCGTCCCTTCGATACTACCCGACGACGTTCTTTTTTGTTTTCCTCGAGAACCCTATTGGACCCATTCTGCCGTGTTGTTATTTCGTTTTCTGTATTATGCGTATACACTATACCTATATAAGCATTCAAAACGGTAACTATCTTAAATGTATATAAAATATTGAAAGTGTGTGTGAGCGAACGAAAAGGGAGAAAAGAGAGTGGGGTATGCGAGAGACGAAAATAGGACGAAACAGAATGGGAAGGAATGAAAATTGTTTTCATCCATTTTCGGTTCATTATTATTCGTGTATAAATAATAAATATCGATTCGATGCTCAAAAACTATGGGAAAATCTATACAGTTTACCTTTGCGGAACAAATGTTGAGAATCGAAAAAAAACATAGTGCATAATAAATAATAATATATTTAAATTAAATGTGTTTTTCCACGTTTTAAACGAAATTGTTTTATTTTTTTATGAAATACTTTAATCTATAAATAAGTAACTGTATTCCATATATAATAATATTAACGTTGAGATAACTTCACATTAGTTGACAAACATCATAACATATCGAAATAATTTTGTTGTAAGAAGATACATCGACAGAATTCTAAAAAATTATAACATAAAAACATTAAGCGCGTACATTTTTGTGTATAAAATATAAAATATATAACTACACAATAAAATTAACATGTTCAATATTTTAAATTTTGATTGAACTAAATTATAGTTCTATTTTATGATCAGCCAGTACGTACATTGATATTAAGTGATAATTATTTAAACTTTAAAGCTAAAACTATTATGCATTATAACTTTATTATAATAAACATACAAGTAGGTAGTACCTAATAATAAATTATACAAAAATAACTCTGTAAGTAAATACTAAATATAGTAATATACATTTTTGAACAATATTATTAAATATTGTTGTTTGAGCGTGGTACAATTTAAACATAAAGTTTATTATATAATTTCTTAATTAAAATGTTAGAACGATTAATCTTGTGATTCGTAATAATATAGAGTAGTCTTATCATTAGTCGGATACTATTGTGTTTGAACTCGAAAAATGTAGTGTAAATGAACAAAAATGAATAACACTTACTTGGAGGATCTTTATCCGAGAACTATAGTTCGCACTCGAAACTTTTATTACCGAGATCATATCGTATTTTTATGACCGTCTAGCTCATATTTTTTATACTACACACCATTAAGAGAAACTACCCGATGAACAGTTTTATGTGAGCCACACCGGTGATTTTATGTTGTTTAAAAATCACCAACCTTATAGGTTACTTCGGAATTTTATTTTTTACTTTAGTAAGACGTATAATATTATGGAATTCCTCATACGCAATAAATATATTTAGACCGTAATTCAAATTCTAAACATACTTAGTTATTTTGAAAATATAAGCTTATTATGAATAGTTGTCGTTAAATAAATAATGAACATCAAGTATGAAATGTGCGGTGGTTGTAAAAAAATTAACTATTCAAAATATTATGTAATAATTGTTATTGTCATTCTAAAACCTGAATTATAGTTTTATTTGTCCGAATAGAAGTCAGTTGTAAGCATTATTATAAAATATATAATATAATATCTTTGAATATTTAGATATAATTAACCTCAACTTACAAAGTTATGGGTTCCCTTATTTGAAGAGGATTATTAATTAAACATCTCTATACTTATCTTACCTACTATAAATAATTTTCAAATCATTGATTGTGCTGACTGCAGTTTAAGAGAAATTACAGTTTAAAAGTCAAATATTATGTTACCTAACTGGAGGGTACTTGAGTGGTTTATTGAGTCTATTATAGCCAGGCGAGGACTGGCTAGGGTGGATGGTGAGCAATCCCCACCTGGGCCTGTCAACAATTTTGAGCTGCTTGAATAAATTTGGGCCGATAATTTATAAATACGTATTTATTATTAGCAACAAATTGTGCTGAATTTTCGGTTTCCCCGGGTCAAAATTGTATTCCCAGTCCTATAGCGTGATTGACATACAAAATAATATCTTGTTAAACATAAAATATATTAAAAACTAGTATTAAAAAATACAAAACACAATGTTTTGAATTTACATTTATAATATATTTCATATTTAATGTATTTATGCAAATTATTTTTGTTGATAAAATTTAAAATACACATTTTCCTGATTTGTTTTATATCAATAATTATTCCAGTTGAGGATAAATATTTTTTTGAATTAAGTTAGGAAATTATGTTATCAGTTAAAATTCCTTTTGTATTATTACATATATATATATTTTGTGAATCTAGAAACTAAATTGTCCATCATAATATTTTATTATTTTTTAAAATTATTTCTCATATTGTCATATTATTGTTATACATACTTTACTTAAACAATCGTTATTTTACTTGACGGTTATTCTATAAGGTATATATTTAATAGTGCTATAATAGAGTGTTTTAGATTATTGATAAAAATAAGTAATTTATTTAATATTTTAATTTTTTTTTTCAGGGTTCGAGTTTGGGTCAAGAAGTTTTTGATGTGGTTGTAAGACATTTAAGCCTTCTCGAAACAGCTTACTTTGGGCTTCGTTATTTGGATTCTCAAAATCAAACTGTAAGTTAAATTACAATTTATGAAAAAAATATTTACTTATATTAAGTTTACAAACGATTCCACCTACGCCTTAACTCTCATCCAAACGAACTTGTAAAAAATCTGGCTTCATTAACCATTCCTGGTAATCCTCCTCGTGTCGCCTTAAGCGTAAATGGTGTAGACTGTAGAGACCTACTTAATCCCTAACAAAAAAAAAAAAAATAATAATAATAATTAAGTTAAAACAAATAATTTAAAAAATTTAAGTGTCATCGGTGGGTGGCTTCTTAGCTCATAATTTCATATTTTTTATTGTGTCTTAGCTCATACTCTTATTGTGCCGATTGTGTACAGATTGTGTATTACTAATAAAGAAAAAAAAAAAAAAAAACTTATATTAAGTGTAGTGAATACATTTATTAATTTTGTTTATGGGGATGGAGTGGCAGAGTGGATTAAGGCGTCGGTTGCGATGCACACCAGTGTCGGTTAGAACCTGGCCGCGGGTGGTATTTTTCTTCAGGCATGTCACGGTGTCCATAGAGAAGTGCCGCCATCCCCAACCCGGGTATGGCAGATCCCTTCGGGTGCCCACTAAAAAATCGGTCAAACCAAAAACACACGTGTTTACTAATCTACAATTCCTCTCCTACAAACAAAAATCAAACAGCTAATGGCTATAGTTACCGGGATTCATAATCAATAAAAAAATAAATAAAAAAAATAATGTTGTTTATTTAAACGATCTTAGGTATAACAGTTATTACTTCTAGTCGGATAATTAAGATAGTAATAAATAATAATAGTAATAGTCACCCGTAAAATGAACAGGCTTTTGTGTTGTGAATAAAACTATTAAATCAGAGAATGCATTTATTTTATGACCTATAAGTAGGTTATTTAAAGAAGTTTTTATAAATAATAATATTCGACACACAAAATGTAGGTCCATTGTTTGTTGTACCTAGGTAAACGGTGTACGTAAAGAATATATTATAATATAGTATATTATATAATTCACATAATTATAGGAACGTACAAATATCTCAAATTCTAACAGATTCACACAACTATTGACGCTTATTTATACCTCGTAGTAGGTTCTCAAAACGGCATTTTTTCTGTTATTTTTAAATTTTGAAAATTACACCATTTTTGTATAGTACAATACGCATAGGTACCTATAAAGGATAATATAATAATTCAGGGTTTGGGAGAACTATCCACTGACTTCACTTTGGCGTGAGTATTTAATAAGGGGTTATGCGTATTTAATTAATTAAATAATAAGACATTGAAACCATTGTCCACGCTTGAGCCTTTTAGGAGGATTTTCGGGGATAGAGATAGATATAGAGCACGGTTTGAACCCAGGAGTTGTTATGATATTGAAGGCGGCTTATTCGTGTTGAGTATCAAAGTTTGGTTATTTCGGTGACCTTAAGAATGTAGATCCGTGTGAAGTATATACGTGTCTAACGTCTTGTAGATCTAGTCAACAGCAATGTTTTGGAAAGTCCCTATATTATAATATCAGTTTATCCCCCGGCCACTAAAAAAATTATAGAGACAAATTACAGTTAAGTTAGTTTAAAGTTAATTTAAGCTCACAGATCTGTATATTGACTTGTAAACAAATTTATGGAACGGAACCTTGGAGGATATGATTTGAATAACTATAACGGAGGAGCATAAATTACTAGTTATAAGTTATAGCCTATAAGACTATTACGACTTAATATTCTAAGGATTTTCGATCGAAATAATTGTGTTAATTTTTTTTTTGCGGAGTCCCAGAGTTGAAAAATATAATACATAGGATATGGTTTTAAGCAGAGATGACTTGTAATTTTGGTTTTGAGGGGATTTTTGAATATTTCCCCTCTGAAATTTAAACCCTGGAAAATGACCTCTGTTTCGATTCATAATACGTATGCCTACTTGTGAAATCGTGTTTAGCACTCCACAGTTAATACCTAATGTTTTACGCCGCACAACTTTGCCGTATTATTTTGTAATAACACAATAGTGTGTGTGCGACCGTCCTGTTGTTATTATGTTCAATTATTATGATATTAACATAGCCGCAGTAGTATTGTTAATTATTGTATACATCATACGCGCAAATATTATTATAATATTATTATGTGTGTATCCATACGCACGGTCGATAATAGTTTATATTTTGTATGCTTTTGTTTCAGCACTGGTTGGATCTGTCCAAGAAAATGAACAAACAGATGAAGGGTACGTACACGCATATATATATATTTTAAATACAAAGTTATATTATATTGCGCTCCCGATTTCGTGTTAAAACCCTTTCGGCCGAAAGTTCGCGCGCGGTTGACTCGCCCGCAACCCAACGTGTGTTATAGTCGTCACCGCAACCACGGTTTCGGTTAGCCCTTCCGGCAGCCACGGCAGTTACGGGCGGTGCTAACCACTATTTAGGTCCACGGAGGGGGCACGCATATCGTATTAAATCGGATATCTATGTATATATTATATACAGTCGCGACGTTCCAGTGGTGAGAGGGGAGGGCGCTCAGAGGCTTATTAATGGGGTTACTCGCGCGGTGGATACGCGTTAAAACCGTAATAATTGTATAGTTGCATATAAATAAGCCTGGGCCACAACCCTTGTCAACGGCGCGTGTGTGTTTGGTCCATTTTTTTTTTCATCTCACCCGGGCGTGAATGTGTGGAATGTGGATATACATATTATATTATACATTTCATAATCAGAACTGTTATAGATTTGTATCGCCGAATTTCCCGGAAATCGAATCGATAGGCCTATACTGAGTGATTCGCTAAGCACGCTCACTTCCCTTCAATAAAGCTGAAAAATAATACTTTCATTTAACACATAGATTTTTTTTTTACCACTTAGGTCATTCCCATTTTGTTAAGCGAAACTAACTTTTTTTCAAATGAAAACCACTATTTAATAAGCTGTTAGATGGATGATTTTTTTCAACGTTTTAGTGCATCTATATATTGAAATGTAAACTAGTAGTTTCTGAGTTTCTTTTTTTCAGTGCTAAGTTATTATCTATTATCTGCATTTTTCGGTGTAATCCCTAATGTGATAACCTGCGTATTTAGTTTTATAGATAAAGGAACGTAATAGTACGTCTGTAGCAGGGAACGGTATGTTTTCGTACGACGTAATAGTACGTCCGTAGCAGTGAAAGGGAATACTAATATTAATAAATATTAATACTTAATACTATTATAGGCATACTATAAAGATATTTTAATTCATTTATACTGATTAGAAATCACTAACATATTTTTCGAATCATCACAGCCACCGAATGTTCTCAACCGATAATATTGTTATGGACTATAATATACGGTCTTGGTATTTAAAGTTTGGTAACATAGAATGATCATTGGTTTGAATTTAAATTTTAAAACATCAACATTTTCGATAAAAATCATTTTCCAAATAATTTGAGTAGGTAATTATATATACTTGAAAATTCCATAAATCATGATTTTTATGAATTAAACTATTGAATTAAATTATGAGTTGCCAATTCATTATTAAAGAGCAGGATGGTGAATCACCATGCATGTAAACCTAATGCCGCAGTATTTAATAATGTTATGATCGATGTCCTCCAACATCTCTAACATTGCTCTAGACTAGTCCTTGTACACCCCCCGCTAACACTATTATAGCAATAATAATAATATCGTAACTGCTGTGCATGTTATTACCTACCGGGTACACACACGCCACCGCTCTCTCGACCCGGGGGTTTTAATGGCAGTAAAAAACATTTCGATTAAAATCGCCAACGCTCATGATTTACGACCCAATAACGTGCGTATCGGTTGCGGCTCCTTCCTCGTTGTATACGACCTATATTATAATAATATATATACCGGAATTGTTTTGAAACTCGCAATAATCCGACACAACGCCATAATAATACTTCATAGTAAAATCGATATATTTATACCTTTTTCCAAAACGTTAAAATTGATTGTTGTACACCGCGAGTCGAAACATGCGGATACACATTAGTTTGGTATTTTACAGTGAGACATTCACCACATATATTAACACCTTTACAGTCAGTATTCTAAATATTACATATTTATACTTGTATAATATTTATAGACATGAGGTGACTTGTATTTCGTACTTACTCAATCATTCTAAATACCACGTGGATTCATGAAAAAATTAATTTGATTTATAATATAACTATGAGTAAAATAATTCAGGTTGTTTCAGTTTGTTTTTTTTTATCTTTTTACAATTAAAATACATGGCTTTGTCGTTTCTTACAGAGCTGCCGTCCGCGTGCATTGAACCTCGACGTACGCGTTAAATAATCTCGTTGCATAAACTAACGATTACTGACGGTTTTAAATACAAAAAATAATGAAAAAACCGAGATTATTTTAGGGTGTTTGTCTTAAATCAAAAATAGTGTACGTGAACAACTCGGAACGAAAATTAAGCGCGCTAGAGAGATAGAGAGAAAGAGAGAGAGAGATCAATATTGTTTTTAATAACGAGTACCGGTGGAAACTAATTTGGGTGTCCATTACTTTTGCTTGTGTTTTAAGTAGCTGTAAAACGTGCTTGTAATTAATTTCGCGACATTAATTACGCTGGATATTGGCGCGTGTGCGGGTGGGTGGGTGTATAATGTATATAGTGGAAATCCGTCGGAGAGTAGTCGGCCAGGTAAATATCGCATTTCGTTTTATTGGCAATATAAAAACGGAGCGACATCTTTATGCTCGTAAAGAAAAAAATAAGTAAAATAAATCACAAAGGCTTTTTGAGATCAATTTTGTGGCCAAACGTTTTTTTTATTAAAGAATTCTCGGATGGATATCATTTTTTTTAATTTTTAATTTTGGTTTTTATCAACCCACTAGCTATACGCGCAGTCCTAACATGATGATATTACTATTATTAGGTACAGTCTGAAAGTTATTCCCGTTGGGAAAGCCAACGATGTTGGTACAAAGTTTGATGCTCCACACGTCGACTAATTGGTCCCCCTTGCACCACGTACACTTGGCGCCATCACCATGTCCGAGTGATGGTGGTTGGATACACACCTATATACCTCCGTATAATACCACTTAGGTACCTCCATTATATTATATCGTGTGCCTTATGTGTGTCGTGTGTGACTCACGAACACGACATAATATAGGTACTCAGAATTATACACATTGTATAGTTAGTTAATCTCACATGGTCTCTTTAGTTTTCTACACAGAAACCGTATTATATAATAATATTGTTTTGTCTTGAAAACAAACCGAAACCTACGCAAATAAATATTATGTTATGTATAATATAAAATACTTATACAGATTGGTCACGGTTTTTATTTTGGCGCTTTTACGTTTCAGGTAACGAAAACTTCACCTTTTACTTCGGTGTGAAATTTTACGCCGCCGATCCGTGTAAGCTGGTCGAAGAAATTACCAGGTAAGATATGACGATTTTTATACATATAATTTATAATATTATTATAATGGCTAAACGGTATTAGACGTTCATCTGGCCATTGGAGATAATATTTTAGTTTCCGCTTATCCACAATTGTATAAATAAGTCAAAACCAGAAATACTGCAGTGTATAATAATATTACCTATAATATGTATAATGCATTACTCATCGATGAATTCGATCTCATAAGAAATACCAACCTGGTAATTAGGCGGGAATTGGCTACAATCTTGAAATCAAACGCTCGATCGACTTCGAGGCAGATCTTTTTTAAATAATATATTATTATAAACATAGTTAGAAGCAATTTCGTGGAACAGTGAAAACTTCGGGCGTACTTATCGTTTATCATTTGAAGACGCATTCAATAATATTATTATTAAAATTTTGGAATTTTTTATTAGTACATACTTAAAGACCATAATATTTAAAATAATTACGATTTTGTATATACCTGGCTGAACATAATATTATAAATATGCTCGATAAATCGCTCTGTATACAACGCGTGGTACTTACTTATGCGATCCGATCGTTATTAAAATTTCATACCATTGCGAGACGTCTTGTAAAAATATTATCATCACACGCCATATTAATATAACCGCTTTTACAAGAAAATAATAACAAAATAAACACTTACTTGCGCGTGCACTAAATTCGTCTGTAATTACCACGGCTGCTGCACTTAAACGTCCATCGAGCGACCGCGTACCGACAGGCTGAAGTAGGTACTTCATTACTTGCACATCCAATTATTGGATCCGGTGATTTACGATGGTTTTAATAATACCTACGAGTGTGTTGGGTCTACAGTCAATCGACTCACGGTCGGGTTATCGACGTAGCAGCCAGAGGATGATGTGTTGGGGTCGGCTGTCGCGTGGGTGGCAGCTGTAGTTGTGCCGTGGTTTATGCAAATAGTACGGCATTATAATATAGGTAATTTATTATTGTGATGTTACATTTTGCCGGTATGGGTACGGTCGTCAAGTTTTTCGTTATTTATTTTAGAGCCACGAACAAGAAATCCGATAGAAAAACGTGGAGTAATCCCCTCTCCGGCTCTCCCCCGACGCACTGTAGCACCGCAAGCTCAAATTTTAGATCGATTAGATAATCAAAACAAACACACTGCGACGCTACCTATATTATAATATTATAATCTATTGATATATGTTATTGATATATTTTTAACGTTGGTAAGAATAATTTGCGGAGCATAAATTATAACATTATAAATTATTATGGAAACTGTACGAGGAAACAGACATTTCGATCCTCGAGGTTGTTGCGGCGGAGTGCTCGAGCGGGTTAATATAATATTATTACAAAAGATTTTTATCGTTCCGAGGCGCATATTATTAAAAATAAAAACCGCGTGTCGAAATCCATTTATACTCCCCGGGAGTGTAGATTATAATATTTTTATAATATTGTTTACAAAAAGACCACTGCAATTTTATTTTACACCGTTTCCGTATGTATTTATAGCGCAGATACCAACCAACCAACTATAATATGTAATATTGAGTTGGGACGCAATTTTTTCTTCTACACTTCTATCCCTATAAGTATACAGGGTAATTAATTAAAGTTGACCGTATATAATTATATATTGTTTTTAAAAAACTCCGTTTGAAATTAAACTCCATTTATTTTACTCTTATTTATAAACAATATAAAATGCAAAAATATAGTGTATACCCGCCTTTTTATATGCAAAAAAATCGTTTTTTATCAAAACGTTGTTTTCAGATTGCATTAGTAGACTTTTCCTTCGGCTTATATATTCTGTTTTTGGATAAAATAATTGTATTTTTTACTACACTTTTTTTGGTCTATTATTCCCTTATACAATCCACTAGTATTTTCAATATACTGCAATGTAACTAATTTATTATTTTTTTTTTTTTTTGCTATATAAGAATTTGATTTAATTTGTTTATTCGTTTAATTTTTAAACATCTTTTTGTCTCTATGGAAAACAATAAAACTTTGATTTATTTGATTTTTTCTTTCTATATACTTGAATAGAGTTTCTAAACTCAATGAAAAGTTCACATATTACTTTTGATAGAATAAATATAGCTTGTGTATTGCTAAGTCCATAACTAAATATTTACAAACAAAAGTCCAAACTTCATAATTCTAAAAGCAATAATTTGTATGAATCGATTTTTATTAACTCGTCTAGGAAAAAATGTGTTATAGTAAAATTCATAGCGTAGATATCAACTATTAAAAGAAAACTAATATTTTAAATTATAATTAATTTTAATTATAAATCTGTTATAAATCACAATATAACAAACACTTGAAACCAAACGAATATAACCACTATTGTAGGTTTATATTTTATAGTCAGTTATAATTTGCTTTAAATCATCTTTGATATTTCACTTTATTTTTAAGTACACAAAAATAAGGTTATTATGAGGCCATTTGGCTTATCGTCAGTATGTAACGCGACCTATAAATCAAGACACTTTGGTGTACACGTACTTGAGAGTGGATTTGGTAATATGCTCCATCGAGTTGAAAATCTCTATCCGACATGTTCCACCAAAATTTGATGGCGTGCTTACGAAGCCATATATATTATTTAGTTAAAATAGATTGCTTGTATTTTATATTTACGCTTGTGTTACAATATTTACTCTCGATCGATCAACATGTTTGGTTTTTTATCGACTTGCAGTCCTATTTATACTAACTTGCTGTTCTAATATATATATATA
>WHPZ01583402.1:0-15457 GCA_016617965.1 Macrosiphum rosae | reverse complement strand
TTTTTTTTTTCGAAGTTTTCAACTCCATATATTCAGAGTATATATATTGTTTGTATAATACTGGTATAGTGGTATCTACCGCTTCCGTCCCAAGTAAGGCGCATTGTATTAATTTATCACGAGGGAAAACTTGCTTGCATTCGATTCGCAGACGGTAATGAAGATTAAATTTATGCCTATATATATATTATTATGTAGTCGATTGGCTGTTTATTGTATATAAGTTTGTATTGTTACTAATTGAAATCTTCATTCAAACTATATAATATATATATATACCGCAACCACGGTCCTTGGTAATTTCCTGTACTCGATATACTAGTCTCGTATTATAATAATATATAATATTATGTATAATTTATTATTTTCGTGATCTTTATCGTTCAGTTTAATCAGTTGTTTTTGAATTTATCACGTGTGCTTGATCATCATCGTATAATATTATGTTTGAATCTCGTGAAGTTTTCCTTACGATAAATACCACGGATTAAAATATTAAAATATGTAAGCATCTATGTAATACGATTTTAATAAAATATCTTTTATACTAATAATTGTATGTTGATTTTACTATACCTACTCGATAACTATACATTAAATATCCTTAAGGTATTTTATATTCTATTCCCAGCATATTCTAAGAATAAAAAAATTTTAATACATTTTTTGGAGGACATTGTGGGTTTAAGATTTTAAATTTTCCGACTACAGTGTTAAAAAATAATTGCTTTTCAAATGACTTTGTTAGTAATTACTAATTAGTGTAATATACAAATTAATCGGGCGTATGCGTGCGAAGCGTAGTTAAAATATTTCTGAATTATATATGCAAAATGCGAAAAATATTTTTTTGTCATAATATGTATATTGTATATAATGTGTATAGTCTAATGTTCCTGAAAATATTACAACGGAATGGGCAATGATTTACATATTATTCGCACTGTTAGCGCTTCTTTTGAATGTTTATTTTAATCGTTTCGTATACCATGTGAACTTGTGCATATTTTACCCGAACACATAAGTTTATAAAATATTAGTCGAATGCCGCCACATCATAAAATTATTAGACCTACGTAGGCGAACAAACTTCTCTCCGACGACGGTCATTTATTATACAAACAGTCTCATATACGAATCGTTAAGCACTAGGTCCAGCGCCACAAAATGGCGTACTTTATCTTTATAGTTATTTATTATAGTTTACAAAGTCCTAAAATAATATGTCACATGTTTGACGATATATTGCTGCGGGCCGATGAAACGGCATGGTATTTTAATTCACTGTGAATACATTTTCGGCGGGTGATTACAATTTTAGAATAGATTGTTTTTCAACACGTTAATGATCCACGCAGTAGGTAACCTAGTTAGATACATAATACACATTTTTGAGGTATTACAATCAATTTATTATTATTTGATTTCTTTTACAGGGTGATGGGTGGGTAATTCACCATGCGTTATCACCTCTTTTTTCTTTAACAATGCAACTATTTAAAATCGGTTTTTTAGAATTTTTATATATCTATATTTAAAGATAATTTTTTCAAATTCTTGAGATTTTTCAACCGCTCAAGAAGTTTATTGTGGATATACAAATTTCTGTTTTCAAAATGAGAATACCACTTTTCTACTGTAAATTTTATTTGACGGAATATTCTTCTGAAAATGTTGACGAATAAAAATCAACATTTAAACTATATGAAATAGTTTTTAAGTTTGTGTAAGGACAATAGTGATTTTAAAATTTTAGTGATCAATTAATAATTTGTAAAAATGGTTCAAGTAAAATAAATAAAATGTTACATTTATTTTATATTTTTGTTAAACAATTTTTAACTGTTATCCTTAGTAGTATGGATATTTTAATACCTAAGAAACTATACTCGTTAGAGTTTTGAATTAAGTATATCAACATTTTGAAAAAAAATCACCCCTTAAATAATTTACAGGAAAAGAGGTTGGATGGGTGGATCTAATTAGAAAAACAGAAGTTTTGCGTCGCCACAGGACCCTATATACTTAAGTGTGAATATGCTTGGTGAATCATTCGTAGTAAAATTATTGTTCATACTTTTAGTTGCAAAAATCGCAATTTATAGTTAGTACAACTAAATAAATACAACTAAACCTGAATGGTAATAACAACTACATAAATAACTATCACTACGCTATCTTGAAATTTAGGGCTATATACATATTATGAACTGTTTAAATGGTTACCACAACCATTATTTTTTTTCCGTTCTCTATGTTTTCGCTCGTGCTTTGCAGTCGAAGACATATTATTTTCGAGTGGAAAAACACAAATTGAACACCAACCCACATCAGTTGTACTGTTTTACTTTCACCGTAGGTATGGTTCTTTAGACGGTGCATTGGAGTCACATATATCATATAGATGGCGATTTGAAATTAGCCATCTCACCCCGTGTACATATAGCCGCTGCGTTTACGAGGGTCTAAACAGAGTGTTGTGGGGCGGGTGTGAAGAATAGAAGAGCTTTCGTGTCCAGCTCATTAAACTCGGTCAGGACGGTTCTGTCGTATCTTTTTATTTCATTATTATTTTTCTCAGTTCGTTGAACACAAATCACGCACACCCTATGCGGTTGTTCGGTGGGCGAAACCATTACAGCACGTAGGTACCTGTACATAAGTGTACCTACACTACAATCCGGCACTGCCGTCGAAAAAGCCCACACGCGCGTCAGCAATAGTAATGCGTGAAAAATAAATCTCCAGGTTTTCGATTTCCTACGAGACGCCAAGGCAAGAAGAAAAATATTGCACCCGTACCTACGAAATGTGAGTTTATGTGTAGAATATGATGTAAACTATATTATACGCCTTTCGCTACACGGTAATAATATACACGTATATAAAATAGGTAATATTTACCGATACAAAAACTCTCGTATAATAAATCGATATTTGTCTGTGTCGATTGGTAATTTATATTTGATTTATAGCCTCGAGTGTCAATAAATATAATATTGAAAGAATAATATTATATTTAAATGGTTTGTTTTAATTTTTTTCATTAATTATGCTGTACATACTATTTTAACTAGGGACATCGAATAACCGATTGTTATCGTAAGGTGTGTATTTAATAATAATAATAATAATAATAGGCTGTAGCCAACTGTAGAAACAAAGTTCAGACCAACTTGTGCATCAATAATAATAATTATTAATTACATATTTTATATCAATCGAACATTCGTCCACTCTTGAACCAACATTGCAGACGTTAGGCGCAGGTCGTCCCTTAACCAGACACTGAATTCGTAATAAATTATTTCCACCAATAAATTTTCATAATGTACTTTATTAATTATGATTAATGTTTATTATTATAAGTACGACACTATCGCGAACAATACTATTTTAATACAATGCCTGTAACGAGAGCACCACTCATCAATACTGATTAAATTAGGTATTAGTACATTACTAGGCTACCCTATTATTATATTTTACTATATTTTATTATATTTTAGTATTTTACTAATCCATCTAATGCAATGTATTTTGTATTTATTCCATTGATATTAAATTACTATACAGATTTATTTGATGTATTGTATTAATTATTGTAATTTAAATATTAAATTGTTGTAAAGGACTCCGCCCGTTGATAATAAATAAACAAATAAATACTTTATAATTCCTCCGTTAATAATTTTTAATATTTTTTTTTCAAACGGCGACCAATGAATGCTACTTTGAAATATCGTCGAGTACGGTTTTGTGGTTAAAATTTAAGACACTGTTATATTATAATATTATGTTCCTTTACTCGATATTATAATATTGTAACCATAGAATAATAGTGAACGCATTTTTATCTTAATTACGTTTTTTCCCTCGATAATTAATGGTGTATAACAAACAAGTAACAACCAGATCGGATGTTCGTTTCGATCCGATTAGCGTGTTTAATGTTGATTAGGCTCCCACTTCTGTTTCCAAATAAGTGTGTAACGGATTAAGTGCCCTATCCATTGTATAATTTGTAACTACAGTCGCACACTCTCCGAGACGATAATTTACTAACAATATAAACGTCAAGTTGAGGGCGCCGTTAAAATAATAATATTATTTACGTAAAGTCTATTTCTGTTGTACACACATATTATACACTATACCTAGGTACTTATGCGTTTACATTGTTTGTATTTTGTCGTAGGTGTGACTCGAGTGGTCACACATGCGACCGACATGGCGACATGCTCTCGCATGGCCTTATTGACTCTGAGACCTAAATCGCAAATATACACTTAAAACGTGGTAGGTATTATAACGAGTTGGAAAAATATTACTATGACATAATAATATTGTGCGACAGATATAATATGCATCATGCGTGGGGATACAGAAATCGGATAAAATGGTTTTCTAAATACGAAAAAATGATGGCGTTTTAACAAAAAATATTCGAATTTCGCGTACATAATATTTTATATTTTTAAACATTATAATAATATGCGAGTCGGTAAACAAGTATATGTGTATACTGTTTATCTCTATATAATAAATCATAATAACTCGCTCATGATCACGACGGGAAATTATACGAATGAAATCTGCGTGATCAACTTTTTCCTTTTTCTTCTCTTTAATCGTCATCACGAAGAAATGTGATAAACCAAAAGAAAACGAAATTTTTACGACGCCCAATAATATTTTTTTACCGTAGTCTGCACCTACGTATTCGACGTAGGTACACGATAAGTTATAATATTATAGTATTATATGCGGTGTGTCGGTGTATCGAATTTCTAACCGTCTAATAATAATAGTAATAATATTATCACAATTCGCAATATACGATGCGTGTGATACAGAGAAGAGGACTTTACATAAACGGCATGACTTGTCGTCTATTTTCGTTCGGAAATGGGACCACCGCCGCCGACGGGGGCTGAAAGTTTATCGTCGAAAACTTTCGAATGAGGCGACTATATACTAGACGATTCGTTGCACAGAGATTAACCCAATTCGGTGAATACGTATAAGCTCAATAGCTCGAGATACTGTCGGGGCGGTCGGCGTAAATAATAATCACAATACACGGATATACCTATATATAAACATAATAGTAACTACGATATGTAAAAGATAGTGAAAGGTTCTATCGGTATTGTACAAGCTTAAATAATATTATCTCAACGTGCAGCGCAACCTAAAACCCCTCGAAAACGTTGTACTCGTCGTCGCCCCCCCCCCATTTAACCCCCGACAACCTCTTGAACCTTTTTCGTCCAAAACGCGTTACTGAAAATGCGTGGGTATCGTCGTAACAGCGGGGTGACTTGAATGACACGAATGTAGTCGTTGTCGTCGTCGTATACAATTTTATGCTTTTTCCGACGTAAAAACGGCTACCGGAGACGACGACGTTTTTCGTTTATATAATACAAAAATAACGTATATGGTATGTAATAATATATTATCAGAATAATCCACCCCCACTCTCTGAGTCCATATTATACGACTCGCCATACGCGACTTATATATTTTATATCGTTATTATAATATATAGGTAGTATATACCGCGGGTCGTAACAATTCGTAGGATCGAGATGACTTTTTTCTTGCTGACGCGTAAGACGTTCGTTTTCATTTTCTCAGTTGATCATTTGCCTGTTTTCGAAAAACGGGCAAATGCATGAGCAATTTAAATATTCATGTGATCACGCATCAAATAATAGGTACCTACTGTTCGCAGAAAAATCAATACTTATATATTATTATTTATTATCGTTTATATTATAACTATTTCATACCATTTTTTATCGTTTCGTTTTTTATTATTCAAATAAATACGTTTTTGCATAAGCAAGAAAAAAAATTGTCAAATTTCTTAACGCTAATAAATTGTTCTATAGATGATTGTGGTTTTATATCATATAATTTTAAATTTAAATCTTCAAAAACTGAATATTGAGCATGGTAATTTTAAACTTTGGCTTCTCGTCTGCTCAGTGAAGCCTTAAACGTTTATACAAGAAAACAAATAAACATTAGTGGTTAAAAATTATATGAATAATTAATATCGATATTGTCAGCGTATGACATTTAGAATAAGGTTTGCCCTTTAAATAACTTAAGTACCTATTTAAAATATCGTAATAAATAGAAAAAAAATTGATTAGTTTTGTTTGACCCGAAAATTAATTTTTGTTAAAGGTTTAAATACCGGAAAAAATTGTTTGAAAACGTCAGGAAAATAAATGACTGATGTTAATAAAAATACTATTAAAAAACACAAATAGTTAATATTCGTAAACAATCGGCTGCCTAAACGATATTAATAAAATCGGTTGATGATTGAAATGTAATATTATAGTTATAAAATATCGATGTACTTACCAACGTGTACTTAACTCTTAGTTATATACGACATTTAAAATGGAAAAAAAAATAGTCTTATTTAATTGGATAAAACTTGGGTTTAAAACAATAAAATTACGTCGTGCACTCGCGATACCACTGATGTTTCGTTTTAAATATTTTAACATTTAAATTAATTAATCAATTAAAAATAGATTAGCACAGTTCGCTGTTGATTTGCATATAATACGAAATTATTTCATACGTTATATAAACTTTATTTTAATACAATCTTCTAATAAGATTCGCCGAGCGGTCGTTTTATTTTATTTCGACTGGAAAAAAGATATGTATAATTTCCTTCGAATGCTAAACTAACACAAGAAAACGGGAAAAACGCAGTTCAAGCCCTCTCTGCAGTATATATTTGTAGATAAGTCTCCGTCGTTATTATTTTATTTTAAAAAGAAAAGCCAGCATTTCTTTCAGATAGTGGAGATGTTAAAATGTTTCCACGATAAAATTATGCGCGTAAGTGTATTAAAAATGTAATTATTTCTAAATTATATAAATATTATATTATATTATTACAATGATTAAAAAAGTGTTTAATGCACGAAAAAGAATGTTCAATTAAAAATACATAAGTTTTTATAGTTGATATTTTTTTTTAGCATCACAAAAATGCGTAAGTATATAAAGGAATCAAAATGAACTACAGTTATCCGTTTGATTTTTTTTTTTTGTCAAAAATCGTTTGACTCGTTTGAGTTTCTCCAACTTTTACATAATATCATGTAAGTACAATATATTATACTGAAAAACCTGGACGACCGTTCGCTTTCAACTTCTGATCGAAATATTCATGTTACATAAAACTTACAGAATACACCGTAACTACTTTAAAAAAGCGTTTTTCAAATAAAATAAAATGTGTCATTATAATACTAGCTACGGCTTCAACTCTTTTGCTCTTGCTCGAAGTTTGCAGGGTATACCTACATTCCTATCTACCTATATTGTTATTTTTATTATAAAGCTGGAGTATTATAAAGCGTGAACTCTTTTGTGTAATTTTGGGGCAAAGGGGGGACTTGTCCCCACGAAATGTTAGCGGGGGAGGCGGCAAAAGGTATCATTTTGCATCCTTCAAGATGTGTTAACAGTGGAAATGCTTAAATCTAAAATAAATAATGAATGCATTTAATATATAATATGTTTTAATTATAAGGCAAAAATATTTATTCCCTCAAATATCGTTGTGTAAAGTATATTTTTCAAGTTTCCCCTGGCATATAATATAATATATTAAGTTGACGTATTGTTAACATTATCGCATTATCTAGGTTACAAAAATAACACAATATTATTATTTCATGAATAAATCATGATTACAGGACTATTATCACATTATTTTTTTAAACAAGTTATGACACCTTTTTTAAAGAACTTTTATAAGCTTAATATTATTTAATGATATTGCCATATTGGATACCTTCGATTTGTTTCAAAGCCATTAAATGAGTTGTAATACTTGTGTAAAAACAAACAATTAGGTTGCTGTTCGATTTTGGAGAATAACTTATTTTACACCCTCCCCCTAAGTTTTTTCTCCACTTACACTACTTCATGTACCTATTAATATAATATGTATAAGGTATTTGAGAGGTACCAGCACATAGCTAATAAGATAATTTCCAATATTTAGACTGATGAAGGGATCTTACCATTCGACAAAAATACATTGAGAGTTAAATACGCTACACATAGATTTTTTTTTTTAATTTTGTTTTTCGGTGTTGCGACTGATTTATTTATAAAATATTCTGTAGATTACATAAATTATTACTTTTAGGCCTTAATTATAATGTTTCTTTTAAATTTAAATGGGATCTGTTATGAATGGCAATTATAATATATTTTTACCGTGGACATATACGGTTTTGATGGACATATTAAAAGTTGTTAATTTAATATAAACTCTAAATAATTAATTATATAAATAGTTAAAATGTACTTAAGACTAATTTGTTTGATAGAAAAAATTCTATATGTTTATATAATTGCAGTAAAAAAGTTAAAAATATAAAAAATAATAAAATACATTTTTATAAATAGATAAACAAATTCAATATTATTTAATACGTCCAAAATTGAATGAATTGTTTTTGACAAAAGTAACAAGTCCTGACTTATTATATTTATCCGCTTAATATTTAGATCATGTTAAAATATTTATTGTATGTCTCATTAAATTAGGACTTATTATAATACGTGTGCACTAAAAAAACCTATCTTGCGCTAAATACACAAAAATTAAAGTATAAATAAAACATGTTTTAATCATGATATTGACTTATAACATTTTACCGAATCAAAAAGACAACCTAGATAAACCCAATGTACTAATAAAATGATTTTGAGAAAAATGGACATACAACTTTTGGCCTCTTAGCCATCGAAATACAATATTATATTGTATATTTGTATGATATCAACATTGGGATTTCATAGGTTTGGCAAACGGTTTTTAGGTAAGTGTTTCATCGAGTCATGCTACTCGAGAGCTTCTATTACTATTTATATTATATTTACTATTATGAAATCTATCTGTCTATCTAGTAAATTATTATGTAAAGGATTGTTTGTGTATAATAATATAATATATTGCATTATTAATTACCATTCGTTTACTGGAGTGTAGTAAGCATTGTTCCCAAATTGTTTATATTTTTTTAAAAAATGTTTTTTTGGCACACTTCCCATGCGATATATTTATGATTCATGTAATGTGACATCGGTTGTTCTTTTGCGTTATAAATATTACTGCTGTGTTGTATTCAATGTATTATAATATTATTTTTCTTTGTCAAAAATATAAATTAATTTTCGTTCTGCAAACTTTAAGTTATTCAAATGATAATAGTCTTGTATTTCTTGTTGTATACAGCATTATTACACTGATATTTCCATGCAGTGAAATTACGAAATAATTTATAAATAAATTATGCTTTTTAATTTCGTTATTATAATATTAAATTGGTGTATTTTATACCGAAGCTTTACATTAACAGCTATACTATATGATGGTAACATAATAATTATTCCATTATGAATATTATAATAATACTATACGTTAGGGCACATTAGTTTCATCAGTGGGCATGTCTATTATAACGGTAAACATGCAATCTGGTTTTTCAACGTAAAAATTAATAATAAAACGTGCGAAATCCGATGAGTTTTATGTTAAATACATACAAGTTTTAGCTATATTAAAATAAATATGAAATATACTATTTGGTGTTAAGCATTGGTTCTGAAACGACATACTACGACATACTATTTGAAATAATTATTGTGAAATGTCTTCGAAACGTTTAATCGAATGTAGTTAATTTTATTTATTACAAATATTTTTTCCAAATATTCGATGGTATTTTTATTTTTTGAACATGTCTGATTTAGAATATATTAGCGATTTACTTTACAAAATAACAAACTACAATTTTGTTAATTTAATATAAAAAAAAATATTTTTGCAACGTTTTAAAATAAATTAGTATTTTAATTATTATTGTCCATTGTTGGGTAACTCTTGTAATATTTTCTTTGCACATTAAAATATATCAAATGGTCTTTAATTCGATAAAACAAAATGTCAAGTTTCAAAAAATCGTTAGTACCTATTATTATAGTTTTATACCTTCCCCAACTGTATGAATATAGGATGAATACTAATTTTAAGTTTCGGGTGTCTATTTAATATTTCATCCTTTTATAAACGTAATTCTTGTATTTTAGCCAATATATAACGTCTTTTATAGTACTAATCAAGCATTAACTGTTATACTCCATTTTTTAATATTGCAAAGTTTTGTAATTTTATAACAAACGACTTAAATATTTAATAAAATATAATTTGATTCCTCATCAAATGAATTGAATTGATTTGAAAAATTAATATTTTAAAATTCATCATAACAGTATAAATTGAATTTCTATTGTGATCCATAGCTTATATTATATTTTAATTATATTTTATTATTATGTTGATATTATTAAGTGTTAGCTTGAGGGAGGTAAACTTTCATAAAACAATATTATATATTATGTTTCTTGCAGGAGTGTTGTTTATTAAAATGTCACTTCAATTATGAAATACTATATACAATAAGTATGAAACAATGCAAGATACCACCCTTGTTTATTTTAATGAAATAAAATATTGAACTTGATGGTCTAGAAATTGAATGGAGATTAATGGTATTTTCTTTATGTGATCTTAATTTACTTTTGGTCATCGAATTTAAACTTTAGAACGTGTAATATATTTTCCATATTATTCAATATCGGTGTGAAAATTAGTTAATTTTCTATGAAACTCGATTTATCCAAAATTCGACAGTTATTTTGAAAACTTAACGTTTTTTGAAAAAAATATTTTAATATTTACTTGGTACCTATATGTATTATAGTTACACTTATTTTATTAACTACAAAAATATTTAAATTGAATTCTTCAACATAATGGCGATTACTACCTCGAAATAAAAAAAGTGAAAAACTAGTTATAAATTAGAAATATAAAATTGGACGTTTCGAATAATTCACTTAGTGTTTGGACAATTAATTGATTTTTATAACAAAATGCAACACGGTTTCCCATATTATATATACATTTAATACTGAACTCGTTTTAGCGAAAAGTTAATAACAATTTTGCCAGAGGAAAATTAGCCATCGTCGCCGATTTAACAAGCAATAATCGTTCGCGTTTGCGGGCCAATATAATATATATATATATATTATGTAGTAGCATGTATATATACGCTGAGCGCATAGAGCGTCTAATGAAATCTCCCCCTTCACATTTTATACATTTATATATATATAATATAATATCGTGTAAAAGTCGTTCGACAGACGCCCGGAGCCATATCCGTTACAATAATATGTAGTGAGAACTGCGAAAATACGGTTAATGGGACTTGCTGTAACAGCAGTATAAGCTAGTCGCCTGTATGTGTCATAGGTACGTACAGGGCGTGTTCTGGGCAACATCTTAGGAAACACAGAGAAAACATCTTAAGGAAGATAGAGAATCATATAGAAGTATCATCATAGAAAGGGTGAAACATGTATAGTACGCTCTCAAACGTTTTTAAAAAAAATCTATATTATTTTGTTCAAAAATTATTAGTTATTATTTTCAAAATATTTTTTTTAAATAACATCAAGTAGTCAGATAACAAAATGTTCGAAAAGAAATTATATTTATTTTAAGCTTTCTATTCTTTTAAAGGACATTATGCGTTATATACTAATATAATAGTGGACCAACAATTTCATGCATCTGGGTACTCTTGTCCTCTGGTGCCATTTTATAAACTTTTATACACTTATAACTTATAACATATAATTGTCTATACTCGTTTGAAATTCGGCTTTTATGTATCGACATTTTTGTAAAAATGTTCTGCTTAGAAATATAAAATTAAAAATCTTTCTCTCATTCATAATAAGATTAAAAAACTTATATTAAGTTGTAACCATAAAAAATGGTAATACTATAATTTTTTTTTTTGGCTTTCTAATGAAATATTCCCAGGAATGTTAACGCTTTTTGAGAAAATTATAGTGTTACACATTATCATTTTAACACGGACAATTTTATTGTCCAGTTCACTATGAAATAATCACCCTGTGAAATAATATACACTTGGACACTTGTTATAACAGTTGTTGCTGCCTGCTGGTTTTGAGCATGTATATAATGTAATATAGTATATAGATGCATGGACTCATTGCGTGTACCTACTCATATATACCTCTTACGTGCCGGAAATGAATGAAATCGCCGCATTAATGGACTTTCTTGGTCAGACCTCGCGATAACACTCGTAGTGGGACACGCCACCTAGTAATTTCGCGACAAATACACGACGGCTATGATCGATTCACCATTTCCTATTTTACACGCTTTTCTATTTCTCCGTTTCGTAACGTCGCGATAAGAACCTAACGCGTGGGCGTCGTGCGCAATGAACATTTTTGGGGGTGAGAAAAATGTCACCTCTGTGGCTTTGGCGGTGGCAGCGGAAAACCATTTTCTCCAAACACGCTCATTTTTTTTTATAAATTATCAAAAGTGTAGTGAAAGGGTGGGACAAATATAATATGAAATTGTTGTTGACACGATAAAACCTCCCATATTACGCTTAAACCCTATTTTTTCTGGACACACAAAATATTTTTAAAAAATAAAAATAAAAATTGTAGATGATCTATAGAAAACAATTTTAAGGCCTTTTCAAATCTTATTTTGAAACCAATATTGTAATTGAAATTTAATATTTGTGGAAATATTATATAAAATTTCAATGTTTTGCCATATTGGAGGTTTTTTGAATTATATTTGGTTTCGCATAATATACATGTTTAACCACACAGAAGACATTTTATAAACGATTTATAGTATGTAACAAAAAGGTTTTGTTTATAATATTGTTCATTAATTCTGGAGCATATATAGGAGATATTACTATCAAATTTAATCTTATGTTTTTCTGGGGACATCTGAACCTGAACATCTTGTATTTGTAACATAGGAAGTTTGTATTGTCTCTTTTTGTCAAGCTATTGGAGTCACAGATATTATATATGCGTGCCCACTCTGCGTATGATGGAGTGTAGTCATAGGTAATTTGTGGCGAATGGTTATAGAAATTGTTTGAATTTTATAAAATATACTTTTGTCTCTTACCCCTTTTAGAAATCGTCACCTCGAATTATATCATGTTGAACCTAAGTGTATACTTATCGCGTGTGTGTGTGTAAGTGTGTTAGTATATTATTGTAGATTGCATAAGCCTCATTGCAGCAGTAATATTCTTCGCCGCGCCGGTGTTCGCGGTTATTACAAAACTAGAGCACAATAATATAATAATAATAATATGTATCTACCTATCTATACCTACCTAAACGAGGTTGCGCTCTATAGTCGTAATATATGACGTGTACCTAAGATTCTTATATTATACGATACGTCAGAGGACGTGTAATCGGACAGGAGAAATTAATTTAGTCATTAAGTGTGAGTGAGTGTGTATGTACGAGCCACGAGGATAATGGCCACCGAGTTGAACATATGATCAAACGATAAAATCGTGATCACATGATAAATTTATTATGCGTTTACGAGATTTATTTTTCTCTCACATAAACGAGATTATCATTCGAAATCGTTCAATTAATTATACATCATTGTGTTCAATTTGTATTGTACCTACACCATGTATACAATTATTACAAGTAAAATGCGATTACGTATACATTTTTTTCCAATTCTCATAATCGCTGGTTTGAAAGTAAAAATTTAAAATATTAAAAAAATATTACACGCAACTAATTTTTTACTCGTACATTTCGCGGTCTATATACCTATATCATAATATAGGTAAGCCCTGCTTCAGAGATTGGCGTTTCTAAATAATGATTCTAATCCCCGCACAGATAACCACAGTTTATTTTTCCGACCGACGAATGACACGAAAAACGTTATGATACAGTTGTGAGTTGGTTTTATTATATTATTATCTACACCGTCATCGTCGTCGTGACCACACCATTTTGTCTCGCTCCTCTATATTATTCTCGCTGAATTTCCGTCGCAGTGGGTTTAATGGAGCTGCACTCGGTTCCCCTCGGCTGCTGGAAATGTCCGCGCAAAGGGTTAATCGAGTACCCACTGTTTACTATCTCAGCATTGTCCGTAGGTAGAACATTAGTTTTCGTAGGTATTCAAAAGACAAGCGACCATAACAAAAAGTACATTCATCATAGCTTTTATAAATATTAGCACCATGCTATATATATTTTACATTTTTGTCGTTTGTTATGGGGCGTATGAATAAAAATAAAAATACCATTTGTAGAATAAACTTGATTATTTAAATGAGATGATCTCCTAGAATATATTATTTTCACTCACATTTAACAAAAACGCCTTGAGATTATACACCATAATATAATATATACCTACCTTCTTACATTATAAAATAATAATAATACTAAATAATGAAACGAGTTTTGTATTCCAATTACCACAAATAAATTAATGATACAACTGCTTTCAGTAATCTTGTATCATTATCGTATATTAAGAATCAATGACTTTTATCCGTCGTTAAAAAACATATATATTATAAATTACCTTTTGAAAATACAAATTGAATCACTTAAATATTCCTACAAAAGTTGAAAAGTCTATAGGTTGATAAAATATTATAATATGGAAGTACAGTAAATAATTATTAAGGGTCATATAGATAATAAAATGTTTTCGAAACGTAACTTATGTTATATTATTCAAAACATATTTTAGTTAACAAATGTGTGGGGTAAAATATTAATATATTTAGCTTATTTCACAATTTATAGTAAAATTCAAAGGATAGGTACCTGCCTATATTATAAAGTTTTAATTTTGTTGACTTGATGTTTATAGTAGTGTAATATGCGTATTTCATATAAAATAGGAAGTAATAAGAATACAAAATACTGCAACAAATTATACAACGGAAATAGAATGAAACTTTTATGTTCTTTATAAATAAAGTTTCAAACATAGATTTATTGTAAAATAAAAGTAAGCAAAATGTGATAGATGGATGCAACCATTTAATTGTTGTTTAAGTTTATTAGAACTCCGTAATAAAGCAACAATACTTGTAGAGTACTTAATTATAAATTGTATATACATGTATAGTGTATATATATAAAACAAGTCTTTACATTAATTAATAGTATACAAATTAAGTCTTAGAATAATATTTTAAATAAATCGATAAAATAATAATATTATAATATAATACCAATATTTTTTTTTTTTATGAGCTGTATAACAAATAATAATACAATAAAAATGAATAATTTAATAGTTGTAGGATAATACTATATTTTAGATTATACGTATAAACACGATTGTAAGATTATACTTGCGACATTTATAGATTTTTAATTTGATAAAATATATTGATTTACCTATACAATTTATAAAGAATTGAATACCTATAGACGCAATTCTATATTGCATGAATCATTAGTCGTA
>WHPZ01583401.1:0-23212 GCA_016617965.1 Macrosiphum rosae | reverse complement strand
CACATATTGGTGTCGAAATTCTAAATTAACTTTAAGAAATGGGAAAAGACTGTATACGAGGCGGCTAATAATGATTACAATCTGAATGATTATTTAAAAACATCCAAAAGTACTATAAATAATTAATGAAACGTTAAATATGCAAAAAAAAAAAGTTGCAGAACAAGCACCGCGTTGTAGTATACCGTTTCTTTACACTCAAGTTCGAAAAAGTGAGAAAGGAAATAATTAAAAATATATAATTTAAATAAATAAATAAGTAAGTCTGTACCTATACACTTTTATACCTTTTTGGTATACTGAATCATGAGTTTTTAATGTCGCGAGTATTTTCGTAGTCGTCAAATTACACAGAGGGTTGCAGCAAAACGTGGGGGGTGGGCAAGCATGAGCGAAAAACCACAATAATGCGCCCTAAACAGATACAACAGCCATTCAAATAGAAAGGGATTAAGGTTAATATGAATTCGTCGTGTTAAGATTTCGGAATTTTCCTTCGAAACGTACTGTGTAATTTTGACGCCACGACCGAAGTAAGGTGGTTTCAGAAACACGCGCTCTTCGCAGCATAATATAATATCATAATACCTATTCAAAATAGTATATACTGTAAAACAATAGAGTGAAGTGCGAAGTGTGACTTAATGCATAATATCTATTAAATTCACTGCGTATAGTAATAATGTATAATATAGTTTGTAATATTGTACCGGCAAGTGCGAAGATGGCTGTGCAAAACTGAGGAAACGACGATAGTGCCCCCCCCCCCCATCGTTAAATCATAATATCATTACGACGAACATACCTGCCACGACGATAGTGATTTTTAATTAAATTTCAAAAACGTTGAGCACAATGCGATGACGACGACGTTTCACCTATATATTATAATATAATAATATCATAATGTTATACTTTTCGTAGTAATACTCGAGCATCTTATATTGTGTTCTCAATGCTGTTTATGAATGTTGTAAAAATTAATCTCGTTTTAAAAATACCTTTTAAACATCGCATATTTCAATCATTATAAGAAGTATCAAAAAAAGATTTACTATAATAAAATAATATATTCGCGTATACCACGACGGAATATTAACATAAGCAATTTCGTCTTACAAGAAAAAAAAAAGTTGAATTACGTTTAAAAAATATGTAAAAATAATAATAATAATATATTTGAAGCCTTGAAGGGCGTATTATTATTTTATGTTTTTATTTTCAATCTCTCTGGTATTAAAATTTAAAAAAAATATTGAATGTTATTTAAAATTTAATATAAAAAATGAGACATATAAAACTTGTGAATTGCTAAAAACGATTGAGATATTGTTAGTAATGTTATCACGTGATACTTTAATCTACGATCTAAAAACAAACGGTCGGTATCATTTCGTGGTTTAAAACTCAATATCAAAAACGCTCGGACTTGGCGGAAATCTAACTATTCTTTTTGTAATAATTTTGTGGGAAACCATATATAGGTAAAGGGCCATAAATTCTGAAAATCCCTCCTCTAACAAATTCCTAACAAATCCGAGCAGGATTTATGCAAGGTTTTCCGAAAGTTTTCCCTACTTATCTTAATATATTATAATATCCTAACTCCACGCATGGGACCTAACCTATATACCTTAAAGTTTCATATTATTCTGTGTGTGGTATTGCAATCTATATCGATAAAGCAACATTCGGGGCAATTCTCCAGCACGAAAATTGATGTATACGATCGTCACTCAAGACTTATATTATATTACAGAAATAAAAAAAAAAAAACTTTAAAATACTTAACAATCATTAGCGACGAGTTCATCGTAATTTACCGATACGAAACGTTTTCGTCTGATCGGTTTGATCCATATTAATATTGTCAAGTTAAGAGTTCTGCAGGGCTTAACACTTAATGCAAACATGCACGTATAGACCTAAATATTCATTTGTATAATATGACATTTTCGATTGATTTATTGCGTGAACGCTGTTTGACAAACTTAATCCGTCCTTGAAAAACGTTTAAAACCATTTTGTGAAGCTCGAAATCGACGATATAGGTAAGTACGGTAAGTTGCTGCAGTAGCTGACGGTGAGAGTTTGTAATGCGCATTCACAGTATGTCGTAACTCATCGCAAGTGGATATTCGCAATCGTATAATATGATGACGAGTGGGGGAGATTAAACGGTTTTTTAATATTTTTATAATTGTTTGCATTTAATCTCCTCAACCGTTTCGATAGATTTCATCATATCACTGCGTAATCTATGCGTCGCATATGTAAATATGCATATTCCAAAGTAGGCACAAGTATAGGTACTTGTTGAGTGGTGCCGATCGATAACACCGTCCGAATTGCCAGTATAAAGGCCGTCGTTATGGGCTAGTCAAGTCGTATTTCACAAACTGCTAAAAACGCGTGTTGGCACTTTGTCGATTCACAGTTGCGGTTATGGGTACCACCGAGGCTGTAATAACTTCTTTGTTTACCGGAAATCCGGAAATTTTCGTCGACTCTAAATGTTCATAAATGATTAAAAAAATTATTCGTGCACGTATAGAGACCACCCTCAAGAATCCATGCACCAATGTGCATATAATATTACGCGGTATACTTATCGAATTACTATACCTCAAACAAATTATATAATATCGATTTGACTGTTGATTTTATAATAAAATCGATATTGAAACTGTTTGGAATAATATCTATACACACAGGCACTTAAGATTTAAATTATTAAAATTTTTTTTAAAAATGTTTTCAAACACATCTTTGACGCGAACTCCAACCCTCGGGGAATTTTTTCGCCGTCACGCGACGGTGGGGTCGGCACACGCTCACAATTTTCATATCAACTCCGTCGTGGGTAGGTACCCACCGTTTTTAATTGTGAATTCCTATAGTTGTGCACGTGGAAAAGAAACAATATTTTTACGTTAGGTGTGGGTACCTATACTCATATTATAAAATATTATTTAACCATTATAACACTAATCTCACGAAAATTATCTCCTATAGCATAGCGGGACGTAATTATATGTACTGCAATACCATTTATATCATATAATATTATTTTGTTTTATCGAAATATTAACGACCGGTTTGACTCTTCTACGATGATAACATTATATTATGCGTTTCGTCAGTAAAAATCTATCGGCACATCGACCGACGACGTATCGACGAATGTGTCGACATTAAACAGCGAGTTTCGACATCAAGTCATAATCACGATAATATTATTAGGTATGCATAGTTTCCGAGGTGCATATTTTAATGATTTTGAAAAACATTCTCCGCGATGACTTCGGTGCGCCATGTGTCATCACGCATCAACGGCACATTCACATTCACACCGCACCGAGACTGTATATTACAATATTATTTTTTTTTATAATAACCATATAATTTTAATAATAATATATTATTTTATCGATACGTGCAACTATAATTTTGTGTATTTTTTCTAAAAGGCATTTCATACACAATATGGAATTCCGAACGGGTCAATCGCAAGTCGTCAGATACTTTTATCGATACGACGAGCGTATTGTAAGATAACGTAAATACCATAACCTTTGATACAATCGCCTTTTATTATCACCCTTACTCATGATGTTCTGATTCACACACCGTATGGAACATTTTACAGTATTGGGTATTTATAACGAAAATATATTATGCTGTGCGAGGGGAAATTATACCGACTCTATTATCGCTGCCATCGACAGTATAATAATATATTATATTATACAAAAATATTATTCGTCTTGTCTTGCACGTTCTTGTTGCAGTGTTGTATTATTTGCTTCCAGCCACGAATCATGCCGGTAAATACGTCTGAAAAGTACGAGAAGTTTCAAAAGGTAGAAATAAGTATGATATACCGCCTGCGACGATAAGAACAACTGCAGTATATAATATGCAATACGTTATTATTTATCCGACATTGAGCCGACAAACTGCTGTCACTATACAATAATTGTCTTATATCATATACTGTTGGTGCCGAACAACAATATGGTGATAAATCAAAACAGTGAGAAGAAATATATTTACGCTTGTCCAATAATATTTTGTTGGTAGGTACAGTTGTACCCCTGGAAGAGTGTAGATGAACACAATTTTCGAGAAGGCTTTTGACTAATTTTTTTTTTTATAAATATAAAAATTTGGGAATGTAAAATATTTTTAAAAATTCGCTTTCCAATAATATTGCCGCATGATCAATTTTTCACTACAAAATAATTCTTAAAATACCCACGTTTATGAATGAAAATAAAAATAATGTTCATAATTACATAGTAGTTTGGTACGTATATAGAAAGCATAAAATAACAATATTAATTAATTATATTATTATGAATATAATATTATGATGTTCACATAAATCAATATCATCTAAATTTAAGTTTAGATTAGACATCGAAGAACATTTCCATAATATGCGTATAATATATTATTGTCTGTATCGAATAATAATATAACAATAACCTTGTGCTTTCAATCGTATTAGGTATTAAATGCACATTCACTATTACACGTTTATGTATATTTGTAGTACACAATACACAGTATGACAATGAATCAGACAATAACTATGTAGGTATAATAAAGATAAGTAACATTTTAATTTATAATCGAGGTCACCACGCTACCATCCACATGATTGCGGAAAAGTACCCAAAAGTTGAACATTTTGAAGCTCTGAGGGGGCGTTTTATATTGTTATACGAAACAGATAATGTTCAGTGAACAAAAGTATTGTAAATTTGACAATAGCCGAAATTGAAGATTACACACGACAGTTGTTTCACACTTACAAATCTGTCCGTTACACTAAAGGGTTTTTTTTTGTAACCTGCACATCCATTGTTTAAGAGTTGTTGTTAATGATATTATCACAATTATAAATAATATTATCGATATTTACAATGGTGAACAATTATTACAGTGAAGTTTATTTTAATATGCTCTTATATGGATAATTTGTCTTATCTATCTATATTTTTAAAATAAATATGCGATTTGTATGATCAATTAAAAACACAGATTTCAACAGGTAATTAGTATAACTATAACCGATTGTTTTATATATTAAAATTATATTGATCGTTTGTGAGAGAAAATTACTGGTGACTTCGTTGCTTGTCCCATGAAAATATATTTTATTGAAATTTAGCAAAACAAGTAGTGGTAAGAAAAATGCGGCTATTATATTATTGTACGCATCAAAAAGTAAGCAAGTCGTTAACGAGATACCATTATTATTTATTATCTATTAAACTTTATATGCGACTGCAAAAGTTTTTGAAAAGTAAATATTTAAAACATAAATTGTACTGAATAATTTTTTTTGACGTATAATAGGAGAAGTACAACTTATGTATATGCTTTCAAAACTGTTTGAAGTAGGCACTTATTGTTATAACTTATAACTCTTTGAAAACATTTTATTTTAAATATTACCTACCACTTTTATTACGTTTAATGCATTTTTTAAACGACAACTGATTCGTGTTCATAATCCGAGGCAGAATGTCTTCGGCAGCATAATAATATCGAATATCCAATTTATAATCTATTATTTATATAACATTATATAAAAATTTCAAATTTAGATAATACGCATTGTTTAGCACAATATGGCACATGTCTATTATACTATTGTTATGATTTACCTGCGTAAACGTGCAAACACAGTGTAGGTAATTACGTGGTCGCCGGTAGGTACCTGTCTATTATTCATATATTATATAATATTATAAACATGGGACATTATATCATTTTCTGACTAATTATAATAATTGGTTAAAAAAAACCTAACTAGAAAAGTTTTGAAATATGTCAATCATGGTAACATTTTATTTAATTATTATAATAGCCGATAATGATGTTTGCATGACTGTGCACGAGGGCAGCGATCAATAATAATTATAACGATAAATAAATAACTAACTCAAAAAGCCAAAACGGTGTTGAAAAAAAAATATATATAATGTGGTAACATAGAATAAAAAAAAAAACAAACATTCACGGAAAATTAATGAATTATTTCCCATAAACGTCATTGCAAACAGTATAGGTACATATACTACATCCGGTATCCGGTATCGCGTGTCGGTTGTGACCGAGTGAGCAGATATTTAAGAGCATTTCGATGATTATAAATTAGTGAATTTTTGGGCACTACACGCTTACGATTGTAAATTTCATTTCGTCATAAATTTTGTTCGGCAAAAGGATCGCGACTAATAGTCCATCATAGATAATATAGGCTGGTGGTTTTTCGGTTTGTAAAATTACGAAAAACTCAAATGGTATACACTGGTATGCCTGAAAAAAAATTAACATTTCAGTGGATAGAAAATATTGTACTCGTAGGTTTCGGTTACCGAAATACCGAAAGATCGAAAACTTATCAACACTAACAAGTCAAACTAAACATATTTCTGTACCAGGTGTTTGGGTTTGTGTGATTAGTTTCGACCTTCGATATAATACGGGGCGGTCGAAAAAAATTGCAATAATTGAAGATATCGATAAAAAAGTAAGTACTGAGAAAACTAAAAATCCAAAATATCGAATTACGGTATACCGAGTGATATTACCGGTATACTGGTATTGATGAATCAATACCACCAGCCCTGAGCTGGTAGTACATTTTATATTGTGACGTATCGAAGTGCAACGATTTATATTATACAGGTGTAAGATTAAATTGATTTAATTATTTATAAAATATCGAAATGTTATAATATAAATTATTGTTGAGTCAAATCGTATTTTTTTGACCCTCTACAACACGTGGAATTATAGTATGTAAGCTCACAGATACATTTAATAATCGTATTAATTTCTTTAGTCACCAAAACAAAGGGGTATTATACACTTTTTAATGTAAAACATAATTGTCGTCGTTAGTAATAGGTATTACTTTATTGTTACCGTTGATTTTTTTTTTTTTGCATACCTCACTGATAGTGAAATGTTTTATTATTATACTTATTGTGAATTTATATTTTCTTAAACTAATAATCTCGTACTTAATATTATTTAAAATTAAATTATATTGTGCTTTTGATCTCAAATTCATTTCAGGAAATTAATTAAATTTAAAACAAAGCAAAAACGTACGTATATTTTATGGGCAAGTTTAAACTAACCATCATAACTTTTTCTTAGAAAACTAACTGAAGTGATCATACATTTTGCGTTTATACTATTGATTTTATATTATCTTTAATTTGATGTATAAACAATAAAACAAATATTTATGTGCCATGTTATCTTATATTGTATTATGACAATTACTTATTATTTTGAGGTATAAGTACCTAGCTATCTTGTATTGTGTTTTCGAAATTTTTATGCACAGTCATAATTAAAATGTAATACTTAATATAAAAATTACAGCAAATACTAATATTATTATTATAATACGCAAAATAATGTTTGTTAAGTCTAATTATACCCATTCAGAAATAATAATCAGCTTTAATTTACTATACCTCATCGAAGACTCTTGAAAATTATTTACGTGAACTGCTTATAATGATCAATTAATCAACTAATTGTTTCACAGAATTTAAAAAAAATATATTTCCTCTTGATTTAAGTATTAAATTAAATGTAAAATATATTTTTAGTTTTGATAATTTTTCAAGTCTTGGAAATTTAATTATTCCTGCAGACATAACCCGCAAGTATACCTTGCAATAGTTAGGTAGAATAGGTGCTTACCGTGTTTCGGCAAAGACCGTAGTAAAATTTCATTAGGTTTTTTATCAAAAATCCTATTAATATATTTTCGGTAAGCATTCCATCCGTAAATTAGTGAATTAACAAAATACGTATTTTTTTTTTCGACAGGGAAAACGTAGTTGTGTGGCAGTCACGTGGGTTATATTATAGTTCACATAATTAATTATTTGCGAGATTTTAAAAACAATATTTCAATGGTGGCGTATCCGTGAATTGTTCAGATTAACAATAAATCATTTATGGCAAAAATCTATCAACTACAGGCTGACTGTTTCGATGAACACTATTAGGTGCTCAGGTCTTCTTTTCCCGGTCAACGGTTTCAAATAACACGAAAAACCGACTACCAAGACACGTTTTTAGTATTTCTAGATGAATCGTGTATACCGGACGTCACGTGGACATTATCCGGATATGGCGACACGTGATTTTACTACGTCCGAGATTATCTGCTGTTGCGTACAAAACGACCACGTGGTGAAATCAAACGAAAAATGCTATTTAATATTGCGCATTAAATCTCCGGGAGAACGGTTTAGATTTTCACGCTCACCGCAGGCCCAAGGCTATTCACCAATTACGCGTGGTAATCCGAAATCTCCACTCTACTACATCACACGAGGACATTATTGCTGGTCTCTTGGATTTGGGACACCGGGATTTTCCGACGAGCATGACTCGAAGCGTTTTTATGATAAATTACCACCGAGGACTTTTTTTGCCGATTTAAAAAAATCCACCAACAAATCGGACGTGTGTTTCAGCTGAAAATAATTATACTGCCGACGGGAGCATAATAATATTATGTAGTCGAACAAACACATCCACGCAAAAGTGCACACCCCACCCCCCACAAGTGCAACGACTATATTTTAACCGACCTCGCAGACAGCTGCAGAATTACTGCTAAACGCTCTTCGCGGTGAATTACAGGTAGTGAAGACGGGGGAAAGACCATGATACGGATTCCTTCGCCAATCAAAGACATTATTCTGCAGATGTGCACTGTGCATAATGGTAATCACCAGGCCAACTATAATGGTTGCCCAGAGTATAAATAACTCGAATTTTTTATAATAGTTTCGGTGTAATCCTGCCAACCGCTTACCCCGACAAATATATAGTGAATATTTCAAAGGCCACTATCATCGCTCCTTGTGCTATCACATCCCATGCGTATGTTACTTCCGTCAATCAAAGGGAGTCTCAGACATTATTCAAATATCTTTCGAAACATTACTATAGCTCCTTTATTGTTTCAGAACTCACTTGCTTTGAATTAAGTCCATTTTTTCTGTTCTTACAACACTGCTCAATAAAGAGATAGCTCTAGATAACTATTTTTATTCAATGTGTGGTCAATGTGTCCTTGCACAATTTGTATTTTCCGTTATGATATCATTTCATTCATCGGTATCAGTTATTTTAATACCTATATGTAGGTATAGTGTTAACGTATGTTAATAATGTTATATAGTTTAACCTTTATAATCTGTTTATATGCTTAACTAATAGCATTTCTAGCTCACTATAATTTTGGGACTAATTGTATCACAGTCATAAAATATATATTTATATGACAATATAATACATCAAATTACATTATTAATAAACTAAATGAACATTAACAAAAAAATAGTTATTATTTATTATACTTTGTAGTTTATAAGGTATTAATATTATTATGTTGTTCACAAACACGCTGATGTAGCTATATTGCCTACACGTCTCGCCGTACAACGTTTATAATGATATTGAAAACTGCGATAGAACAAAATGTAATTTCATAATTAAATAGTAATATAATGTAATATGTATTACTTATTACTATACACCTCTAATGGATAAAACCGGAGTACTTGCATCTGATAAATTTGGTCGCAACTTTGATCATTTATTATTATCACTTACCTAATACAGGCGAGTTGAGTCTGGAATTATTTTTTTTTTGTTCCTAATAAACAGTTGATAAACTAATTTAATAAGTTTTATCCGGCAAATTTATTTTTATTTTCATAAATAATAAATTGTGTAACCCGTATTTATCCGGGAAAAAAAAAATAATAAAAGATAAATTATGGCGGTATTATATCGGTGTATCTCTAGAAGTTACCTCAGTTTACAGGTTTATCGACAACAGTGTACCACACATTGTGAACTAATTTGACAGAGATGGGAAATCCCACCTGTGCATTATTGGATATACGTAGGACTTGGTATATTTTTTAACGTGGTCTAAAATACTCTGTAAACTTGCCAGATATCTCTAAGTTATCTCTAAAACTTTCATCAAAATCGGTTAAATAGTTTTGAGTCTATAATATACTCTATAAGTAACAAACCCACGCACACTGTCTTCTGTTGTACATTGAATGCCCAACAATAAAAAAACCCCATGGGACTGGATACTGATGGTTTCTCAAGGAATCTATTGATATAACTGTTATTGAAATCAGAATGCCATTTCAAACGTATACAAACTCTTCAGATTGATGACGATGTTACAGTACTTGTATATTATGAATTACTGATATAGATAGTAAATCCAAGTAAAAATTAATATTTTAAATTAGAACAGAAACTGATTTAAAACCGTTAACGAAAATCAATTCCACGAATATTATGAATATAGTTAATTAGTGAACAGTTAATTAATACATATTTCGATTCCACGAACCTACTGTATTATATTATGACAATAAGACAATGAGACAAAAATAATAATAATAATAGATCAGTCTGTATTTACGGTTGGGTAAAGTGATAAACGAAATATTAAAAAATGCCGTCTGTTTGGTCATCGCTCATTGCAGTTTACCACTGTTCTAATATTATGTTCAGGTGCTGTGATTTGCGCGGAACTGTCCTTAGTATACTATGAACGAATGTGACGTATAAGTACGTACTGGTTGGCCTGTCAACGGTGCATAAGCCGCCGTCGCCGCAATAACAACATGACAAGTTTTTTTGTTATTTTCTGGACTTAAGTAACCCCTTTACAGAACACATGACAGCGGTGACTTGCGTCTGTATGATGAATCTTACATGCCGTAACATTGTATAAGACTTAAGGAAAAAAAAATCGAAGTAACGCCCACCAAGAAGAATTCGACCGAACCACTGTAATATTAAATTAGTCGTATCGTGCGATTATGACGAGGAACATCCAAAACGTCCGTCTCGATATCAGTCGAGAAATATTTTGTCGGTTATAATGTTATACGAAGCCACGTCAACGATAATATTGTAATGACTTACCGCGTACGTAACATCGTAATGGTGTGTCGGATGTTGTGATTGCAAGAGTCTGACCAGACGATTAGACAATAATATAGTATAACGCGAAATCGATGCTGCAGTCTTGTGATATTTTCCACAAAACCTTTAAGAAATCAAGACAGTTGTCTTCGATGGGGTCGAGTGTGAAGCTCGTAAAGATCCCAATTTGTAATGTCACGATTGCTAAAATTGATTTGTTGCGGTTTATTACGTATAGTAGGTACATGTTATTATACTATAATATTACTATACCTATACGTTTAACGCGAGTTTGTTAAATGTTTATTGTAGTATAATACTATTATTATAATTGTTATAGCTATCGCGTCGGAGCGAGATATCAATCGTAACACAAACGGGGTCTGTGAAATATGTATACGTATATACTAGGTTGTATATAGGTACAATGACGTAATATATTACATTTTATCATCACTTCTCACGGCGATAAATTATGCGAATTTTAAAATTATCGCCGTCAAACGGCGACGGTACGACAACGACTCGGCCGTATAATGTTTTATGCCGTTCGCGCAATAATAATATGATGCGTACATAATATACAATATAATATTATTATAAAGGGTGCTGGCGATTTACAGTTTAAACGAACAGTCACCGAATTTGCCCGTTGATTTATCTGTGCGTGTACCGCGATCATTTAAACTATATAGTTATTATTTTGGGTAACCGTCGTCACCGCGAATAGTTTTTTTTCCCGTTCATCCAGGCGATTCACACCTCGTGTCTAGACCGAGAAACAGCAAAAGAGAGAGACGGAAAGAGACGGAGAGAGGGAAAAAGATTTTTACGGTCATAGCTTGGACGTTACTATAAAATAAAATAATATTATTATCGAATATATCAATTTAGGGTGAAACCTAAGACGGCTATCACATCCTAGTTTCGTGGTTTTCACAAGTAGTACCTGCACGAAATTATTGTTTCACTTACTTCACCTACTCACTTGGTTCACGATACCAGGTTTCTTCACGACTTTTAATTTCAAATCCTTCTAGGTTTATCCAAATAGTTAAGTATTTATGCTGTTAAAAATATTTTTGAATGATAAAAAATGTTGTTTTCGATTTGATTTTATAGTTAAACGTTATGTGTGCACCTAATTTAAGTTTCTTATGATATTAAGTAGATGCCAAATACACTTTTTGACGAATACATTGTTTTAGATAAATGATCCAACACAACGACTTTAAGGTGTTTATAATTTACATTATATAATATAATTTTTCAGTTAGGTAAGTGTTTAACGACAAGAAGGTCATTCACAAATATCAGTTCAAGCTTTTATTTATAAATTATTACTTAAAGCC
Organism: Macrosiphum rosae; assembly: GCA_016617965.1. Classification (NCBI taxonomy): domain Eukaryota; kingdom Metazoa; phylum Arthropoda; class Insecta; order Hemiptera; family Aphididae; genus Macrosiphum; species Macrosiphum rosae. Next base: position 10,841 of record WHPZ01583401.1, on the reverse strand, counting down.
CATAAACGTACGAAAATATTATGACGACATGTACCTATGGACTCAAGTCATTATTAGCGAAACGCATTATCACTCTAGTTTCGAATAAGATCATTGCTCGGAAAGTACACCTACAGCATACAGGACTATGACGAGTGCCTACCCACATTCTGTGGGTGAACCGCACTACACAGTTTTGTACTATAGGTGTAGAGTATTAGAGACTAGGGAACGATCCAATCAGCGAATAAAAATCCGTGACCCACTTTGTGAAGAGTTTTTTATTTCGTGACCCAATTAGTATGCACTAAACACAATTAGAGACTTACTATTAATATTGTTTTGTATTCGACGTTACTCGTCAAGTGTTACCTCAGTAACAATAATGGAATTAGTTTTACATATTATTATTGTAATTCGTGAAATATTATTAATTGAATATGCAATGTGGCAGAACCTTTGACATCGAGATCATTGCGTTGAAAGCTCATCAAGACCCTATTGTTGTACCAGTAGCCAAAAAAATAAAATTATCAAAAACACACGTTACACCACATCGAAAATATCAAATGTATTTTATTTTTTATTATTGGTCTTGAGATTATAAATATCTGCTCCGACAACTACATAAGGCCATTAGCATTTCATTTGTAGTAAAATAGAAGAAAAATTAATTAATTCAATACATATAGTTTAAAACAGTTTAGTTATTTATGTACTGCAGTACATAATGTAATTAGAATTTTTTGTTTTGTCTTATAGTTCGTAGGTTTAATATTTTTACTATCAAATATTTTATCATCGGTATCGGCCGCAGTATTTTTGTTTCCCAAATAAATTCGTTATTAAATACTAAAAACGGAGGAGTTTTGATTCGTTCGTCTTATTATGTTATAAAGGTACTATGACGCCGAGCATGAACTAACGATTATTTGCCTATACACTCTCGACTTTTTCGCACGGCTTTGGAAACCCAATAACTCTAAATGATCGTTAGATGATATTAATTTCCTGGTATTTTTGCAGGTATATGGAAATATTACCAAGACGACCAGACTATTGATGTACAATGGCCCTTCAGATAAAATCGATGACTTAGATAAGGAGGAGAAGGAGTCTAAGTAAAATTCAATCCCCTAGGACGGACAGTTTCGTTGCAAAACGAATAGGTACAATAATTTACCAAAAAAACGATAAGAACCATGAGAACCTTTTGAAATAAATTCACAATGACTCAAAACACTTTATTATGTAAAAAAATATTTCTAAGAGCGTGGGTTGTACATTATTTTATTATAGTATACTTTAAGATATACTTATTATAGTGTTCGAAATAACCACATTCTACAGTAATACCTATAATGATATCGTCGCCGTTCGCGAACACTGCGAATAACACGTAAAATAAATAAACGATAGTAGACTTACATTTCGTTAGTTTCTTTCCACCCACATACAATATTATACAATATTTATGTGTTGTAGTTTAGACAACAGTTTATTGATATTACGATATTATACCATTGGTATCAAATTGATATACACCGACACACGAAATTCGATTTACGCGTTTCTCCGTTTACAGGTACAACGACTGTTGACGGGATCTCTTTGAATGAAATTTATATTTTGACGTCTATTATCGGTTATAACGTCATATTTTCGATTTCACGTGAGCGCGAATTCCTATTGAATACATTGAAAGTATGCCTATTCGTTTTACTTCCGGTTCACCTCTAACAACCACCCTACTCGACAGTATTGCAATTTCCATTTTTTTTTTTTTTTGTTCTAACAGGTTGACGGTTTTTAATATTATTTTATATAACATTATAATCTCACTCTTTCTTTCTCTCCCACACACACACACACACAAACTAATTCCACGAAAAAATGTGCATAGAAGCACTCGCGTCGTGTGAAGTGCCATACGTGTGTGCAACCACAACGAGACAAGGAATTCCGGTCTTCCGGGAAGGAAGAAGACGTGTTAGAGATGGTGGGTTACGGCCGACCGGGGATAGAAAATACGATTATAATAATTATCGAATTAAAATACGTGCGAGTTCTATCGATCTGTGACACATACATAATGTATTATTGGGATAAGTGATTTTATACGGAAATAACTGGGTTTTGGGTCAATGATATATTTTTGCTGTCGTTTGGGCGCCGATAATGAAATTAAAAACATCCGTTCTGTCCTACCGGGTTCGTCGTGAAATTCGAAAAATTAGGTAGGTATACGCGTTTGGACTAGACCAATATGTAATAGGGATTTATCGAGATTTAACAATTGTACACTTATACGCGAGTTACGACTTTGACACGATTTATTTTTACTGTCAAGTGGAGAGAGAAACGCATGAAAGCACCATGACATATTGTTTTCGTGAAATCAGATTAACTGCAGTGAGCCGATGGATTCATCGAAGTTTTGTTGTAATTTTTTTTCACTAATTTTTCATCACCGCTAACTATACGTGATAAAATATATAATATATATATATGTACATTCATTTTTAATTGAATTTCAAATCCGCTCGTTTCGTATGGATAATTGCAATTATCGTTCGGCACGGAACGCTGTCAACCGTGCGGTTTTCACTATCAGGACGATGAAAAAAAACATATTATATACGCACAAAATCAATTATAATATAAATATATGTACCTCTACGCCGTATTCTCATACCATACAGGACGACATTTCAAGCAAGCTCGTCCCGTTTTTATGTTTAAAATATAGATTTGTACTGGTATTGGATTTTTGGTATTTTAAAGTTTTATTTTATTTTTTTTTTTGACTTTATATATAATATATATTGACTGTCAAACAGTGATCCAGAAAAATCATTTTTTGAACGGAAAACTATATTTTGATGAGTGATTAGTGATGATTGTTTTATAACGATTATCGAGAAGTAGAATTTTTTTTACAGAAAATATATTTATGTTATGGTATCAAAATTCAAACAAATATATTTTGAGTTATCCTAAAACAATTATTTATGTATTGAATATAATGTAAGACAATAGATATAGGTAGGTTTACGAGTATTAGGTATTTTCCAGTTTTCATTTAGGTAATCAAATTTAGGTTTTCAAAATTTATGATGTAATCTTCAGATTTAAGCCTTTATATCGTTTACCTATGATTACAGTATTGAAATTTATCATAATATTTTTATTTCTGCGTACAGCGATCATACAATACGCAATTGCTTAGAGCTATCATTATACCTCAAGTCCATAAGTGCGTGTGAAATATTATATTTTTGTCGTTTGCAAAACGTTCGGACTCTTAAACGCCTTCACGGGCGCAAATAGGGGAGGGGGGTTGGGGGGACTTTGTCCCCACAAATTTCGGTAAAGTCCCCCCCACCCAGTTCAAAATCTAGTAGTCTGTACTAATTTTTATATTCTGTGGTACTATGCAATATGGCCTATGGGAAGGGGGGCTTGAGTGCCCCCATAAAATGTAGTCAATTTGCGTCCACGAACGTCTTCTTTACTCGGCTATAGGCGCTGAGTAATGTACCTATACATATACATGATATTTTATTGCGATCACAATAGTCATCGTTATTAATACCGTCCGGGCCATATATATTACGTCTTGACGTCTGCATCGGATGTGTATATATATATAATATTACGTATTTATTACAATGCACGGCCGATATATGTACGACGCGTGCATAATATATACGCGTGTTTCCGGTTTTCGAGTATGGCACCCTTTTTCTCGTCCCCTAGCCCACCCACCGCAAAGTTTCCACCCCTCGACCGCCCACTCCCATCGGCCGATCACCAGCGACGTCCGTAAAACGTTTGAGTTCCCATATGTCTTGGGCGCACGTCGTAATAACAACGTACGTTATATATAATATTATACTCCGAACTGTTATTGTGTGCGGCATCGTCGATCAATCACCCGATTGTTTTCTCTTGCCCGCGGTCCTGCAAACGAACGAACGAATGAATATATAATGCACGTCCGTCGGTGCAGGGTTGTAACATTTTGCTTCGTTACGGGAAAATGAAAAAAAAATACCGCTCTCTAATTTTTTTTTTTTTCGTCGTATTATTATTATTATTATTATTATTACGCCAGGATATTTTATAATAATAATATATAGTCGCCCAAACTCGAAACGGCCGTCCGGAAAACATAGATACCGCCGCAGCATTATTCTCGTCATTACCATAGCACGATGGGTCACGGTGTCGAGATCATAGTTGCAGGATAAAAATATATTGTCGACAATATTCACATCGTGAATAATTAAAATATACGTGTTGGTCTACGATACCTGTTCATGTAGGGTCACCAAAGCGGTACGATATGAACGTATGGAAAACGATCGAATCTCAGACGTTTCGTCCCCGGAAAAAAAATCGTTTTATCCCGATCGATATTGTTGAGATAGGACGTTTATTGGTCAACCGATATTTCAAATCACTAAGTTTAAATAGCATTTTCTTTTTTTTTTAATTCTAAATTTAAATTCTTTTTATAAAACGTAAAATGTCCGTATATTAATATGTATTATAAGACATATTACCCGCTGCAATATAATAATTGTCGTCGGTCAAATTAAATTTTTAAATAATATAAATACTATATACGGCTAAATAACGTCTTAAAACTCCCGGGGGCCTTCAAATATCTGAATAATTGACGGGGGCATAGGTAATTTCCACTTGCCCAAACGGCCATATATAGTTTATTTACAGTGAGGCTTTTTCGTGCACAAAGTTCTTCGGTCCTCGGAGGTAACGTTGAAAATATAATTATTTCTTTCAAAATCACATAAATCGACAGAGTAAAACACCGTCGTCGTAGAGTAGCAATAATAACATATTTTATGGTCAAAATTGGTGGTAAACCACGTATACCGCGCAACAAACGCTGCCACATACCCACAATCCACGACTTAATATATATATATAATGATAACTCAACACAAACCGGTAAGTATACTATATTATATTATATGGCGAGGTTATGAGTTTAAAGAAAGCGACAGGGGGGGGAGGGGGAGCGAACACAAAAGTTCCAAGTTGAACAACTCGAAACAACAATATACGCGCATTTTATGTACACATTATATTCACGCAAACATAATAATATTATATATAACGCTAACGTGTTTTCAAAGTTTATTCAAATTTTGAATATACGAGTCGCCAAGTTTTTCATTCAAACATTTGTATAACGGCAGTGGGCCAATAATAATATCTTTGTCTGATTCAAAGGGGGTTTTCAACTGTGTATAGCGCGACTTATCAAAAGGGGTTTTCTACGACTTGAGCGAGACTCACGAAAATTAATTATAAAAGTGACGGCATTTTCCGTGATACAATGTCACAATATATAATACACTCGGCGTACGCCAAGATGTGTATATTATCATTATAATATTAATGTTTACGACTTGAAATAGATTATTATTGACAGCGGCGTTCGGTGTTTATATTTTGTATGAAAAAAACGAGAGCAACCACCAGTCGAATGTACATATTATAATATACCACGTGCGTCCCCGAAAACTGGGTACACTATCTATAACTCAGTCGCCCATATTACTCACCACCCTAAACATATTTTAGAATTCTGTCTGCGGGAGATTGATGATCCGACAGTCTAGTTTTACGTCCCCCAAACAGAATTATTCAAAAATATGAATAGGGTACTGAGTAATATATTTTGGGTCATTTAATATTATACCGTGGACCCGATTTTCACACGGTGGAGATCGGTCAAAAATCACAACATTATAAAATGATTTTGTTTTTCAGAATTAGTAGCCATAAGCGTTCTATGACGCCGATTTTTATATTAGGCAGGTAATGTGTCGTTGATAGGAATTTTCATTGGGGTGGGGGGAGGGGGGTCATATACCTTATAATATATTATCAAAATCTCCTGTCACAGTGTCTGTGGTCGCACTACTCCGAAACGGATAGATCGATTTTTATGAAATTTTTTCTGTATATTTGGTGGATACGATAATAGGTCGTAATGTTTGAGATTTACTGTGGAAATTGTCGGTTATAAATGGTTGCTATTGGTTATAGGAGAAATAATTAGTAGAAAATAGAAATTATTTGGTTGTCATTGGCTAATCGGGCAGTTTAGGTGCAATCTTTTTATTTTTTCGCACATTGCTCACTTGATATGCTGTCGCACATTGTCCACGACATAGTCGGATTGCCTACCAGGCAGGCTGAGTTGCACCCAAAAGTTGTAGTTTTTACGGGTTTAGCTAGTAATATTATAATATACAAACGATTTGGTTTTAACATGAGCTCAATTTAAATAATTTATATTATGGCGATCTGGAGGAACTAGCGTGAGACATGAAAAATGAATTATTCCGTTTTATCTTGGGTATAATAATATTTAAAACAAAATACACAAGAACTATACAGCGTACCATACAATAATTTATATTATCACTTATTAATAATCTAAACTATAATAACAATACAAGGCCGACCGCCGACGAGAAACGCTTCAGTCATTTACTATTTATGCGGTGGATCGTCAACCGAAGTTGATACGAAATTCACAACAGAAAATGTAATTGCATTTCGCTGTATTAAGAGCAATTTCACCACAGAGCTGATAGCTTTCTTCGCAGAAATTTCAACAATAATATTATTATAATAATAATAATAATTCGTAACGAGGAATTTAACATTTATCGTTCGTTGTCTTGAAATAATATAATATTTACGGCTGCAGGGTTATTGTGGCTCAGGACAATATTATATAATACAATACTTCACATATTTTATATGATATTTGATAATATGTAAATAAATATTGCGCACCTGTACACGAAACCATGCGAATTAAACAAAAAATTGGCAGGTTTACCTATACTGAACACTGCGTATTTTTTTTTTCGAGTATCACGACAATCACACGTTTTTTGAACATTTGATGTAGCTTGTATCTAAATCGAAATTCAGACGAGTATTAAGTTATTCGATTTTGTGCAGTTAAGGAAATAAGTACATAGGTACTATGAATATAAGGAATAAGGAATAAGGAATACTTTGAAGATTAAAGTTGCTAATATTATTCTATTAACTTTTTTAAATTTGTAAAATTTGTCCAAGTAAAATCATTTTAATATGTCCTTACTATATATATATATCATCAAACCTGTTTTTATCCTTATAAACCAATTTTTCAGTATAGAAGGTCCTTTATTATCTTTTGAATATACAATTTATTAAATGGTTTAATAATTGGTTCTCATTTGGAAAAATAATTTTCTATTGGAACTATTTAAATAGTATCTACATAAAATCCAAGTGTTTTAAAATACGGATCCCAAGATGTATACTTAAAAATTACAAACAGAATTTGAATAAATAGAATATAATTTATCAAACGATACAACGGTGGGATGGGGGGCATGAATGGTAAATCGCCCCGTGGCCGTGGTAGGCACTTATTATATAAAAATGACAAGAGAAATACTAATTTTTTATAATATTATGAAAAATATGGCAATAGTGATGACGATTTACCTGTAACTATGTATAAAAAATTACGTTAATCGATTGTCATTAATATATTTTGATACATGCACAAGTACGAAAAACGGGGCGGTTAAGGGAACTCAGTTGGTTAAACTTCCTAAACCATAGCATAATGGTAGGTACCCACCCGATATAGTATTGCCAGTAAACCGTATGACCGTACATTATAATTTACAATGCTTGTAAGTTGCAAAACTCAGGATTATTAATTTATAACTTAAAAAGCCCTCCGTTAAATACGGTAGCAGTAGTTTTTAGAAAAATATTATTAGCTTTATGAATGCGAACGCAATACAGTATTAGTATAGTGGCGACATTCTTTAATTAAATGACTCGCGAAAATATAATATAATATAAAATTATACGAATAATTACGAGTATTATCATTATATTTTTATTCCTTTTTAGCTTAAAGTAATAATAAATACCAAAGTTTGAATATTTTAATTAAAACAATTGTCCACAAGTACAAAGTGAGTACCTACCTACTTTAATATGAATAATACGCCTTAACTGACATTCGAAACTTCTTGTGTTTGGTGAGCGATGTTATATTTATATTTCATGACACGTTTGCACTCTTACAATAGTGAATTCATTTCATCTTTATTTCAGAAGACAAATCGTTGTGATGGCCAACAGTCAACAGGTTAGATGTCAACAATAAAATCCGGGCAATTCGGTCTAAAATCGATCGTAATCAGGATGGGACACTATTTCCACAGACCGTTGTTGCATATATATTATTACTCTTTTGTTTGACGCTCACGACCAGTGATCGAAATCGCATTCATATATAACAAAAAAAAAAAAAAAACAAAGCTATATGCAAATATATGACTGCAGACGAATAACAGTAATAACGAAAACAAAATGAAACGGTCGACTTTGCCCTGGTAAACATAATATGATATTATAGTAATATATACACCTACGTGACTAGACGCATATTATATTTTAATATGCGTACGATATTATTTACAGGGAGATTCACCATGCAAACTCATCACCGCGCTTTCCTTTGATAAACCATTTATTAAAATTCTGATTTTTAAATATATATGCTCAGAAAACGTACGACCCACATTTTCATCTCATAAGCCCACTACCGTGGACATTTTATCGGCACGAGGACAAGGTTGAACGAATCAAAAACTACTCGTACGAATTTCCATTCTGATGCTTCGATTCTTTTCAGAAAAATTCGCCACTGTCATGACTTACGGTAGAAGAGGCGGTTTCTCGTTTGAAAAACAGAAGCTCGTCACTCCACACGGAATATTCCTCGTGGCACAAAATATCTCGAGAATCGGAAAACATTACTGTCTTTGAGTATGTGATAATAATTCCAAAAATCAGATTTTGAACAAATGCATTGTTGACGAAAAAAGGGGACGAGCGTGCTCGGTGAACCATCCTGTATAATGTACGTATATATGTATAGGGTTCCGAGTTATATTATAATATTATTTTACCCAAATATATTTCACTTCAGATGAAAAACGTTTTTACGTGTTAAGTGTTCGCGTATAATGTAGGTACCTATATATAGGTACACCGTTGAGAAGAAAAACATTTTGTTTTTTTCTCGTATTCACAAATGTTACGAATATTGAATAATAAATAAACGGAAACCCGACGACTATTGAAAAGGGTAACGACAAGACGTATTATTTGTAAGATACAGTTATGATAATATAACTATAGGTAGTATGGCACAGGGTGAGTCGTTTGATGAATGTACTTATGTGAGTAGGCACACATAATATTTTCGAAAACTTTTTAGAGATATTTGAGATTCCGAGCAGGGCGACGAATCTAATGATTTTTCAATGATTTGTGTTTTCTTTTCTAATAATATTTTCTGTATGTATACCTATACACGATAAGACGTGTAGTTTGTCGAAATAATGTTTTGATTTTCAATTTGAGAATGGTTTCTGATAATCAGTACTTTTGAGAGATTATAGTTTACCAGTGATTTTCAAAAGCTTTGAGATCAAAAAAAAAAAATTTAAGAAAAACCGAAATTTTTAAGCTAAACCACCTTTCGACAAAATCGATAGGTAATTATAACTTGAAATCGTCACAAATGTTTATAATATTGGCATTTATTATTATACCTACATGATAAAAATTTTCAAAATATTTCTACTCTTTATTGAGCTATTCATTAGCAATAAATTTAGAGTTGAGACCACGTCTTATCTATACAAAAATATTATTATCTGTTATATTATATCATCTAGATAGTCATATTAATTCCGGTTCCATAAAACCGATAGCCAAATTTCCGATATCTCTTGTTTGGAAATGGCGTGGAGTTGCCAAATTTAGCGTTATATAATATTATCTGTATTTTCAATTATTATAATTATATAATAAAAGTGTTCATTAACAAAAACGACCTTATAACGCATAATATATAAAACCCGAGGGGTGAAGATAATGGCAATTTGCTTATTAATAAACTAAGTACAACATTAATGCAGAATTGTTATTATTCAACTAGAGGTATATGATTATTTAAGCAACTTCCCTCTGATATTAAATTAATAAAGAATGCCTCTAATTTTAAATTAATTCTCCGTACTCTATATATACGATTATTTGACTAATGTCCTTATTATGTTATTACTATAATTATTATTGCTTATAATATTATTATGTTGCTATCGTATTGTTTATCACTATTATGCTATAAGACTAGTCTATTATTATTATAAAAGCATGATTAATTAATTAATTTATTATTATTATATTTAGTAAAGGAATGTCGGTTACTATATAATATGTAAAAATTAAATAATAATTTTTGTTTTTCAGTTACAACCTCCCTACAAGCTCTTGCCTAACCTATCAACTTGTAATCCAAGTAATTGCTTTGCATATATATAATATATATTAAGGTATGCATGTATATTTGAAATTAATAAATAAATAAAAAATTATGATATACCGAATACATATTTTGTCATTTGTATAGGTGCAAACGTTAATACTAAAGGCTCGGGATAAGGCAGTGCGCGATGAGTTCGCTGTCGGTGAAACAGCTCCGAGCGCCTGCACAAAAGCGTTCAAGCCCAGTTTTTCTTTTTAATCACCGGAAAACGTATTGTGCGATGATTTTCAGTTTTCGCTTACACGCGAGCGCCGCCTGCAGTTTTTCATTTCACGAATTTGTCGTACAACGAGATTTTCGCATTCGCCGGCCAGCGGGCTACGACTTACGCGCAAAATACTGAAATCGATAGGTAGAAGTGGCGAAAGTAATGAGATTAAAATGACGATATAATTAC